>VZTL01035551.1:0-19052 GCA_013400535.1 Scopus umbretta | reverse complement strand
GCACTTACAGAAGCTGAAGACTCTTTGGGGGTAGAATATTAATAACTGTGTGCTGTTACCTGTCTTTACTTCCAGTTCAATCACAACGTGTCCTGTGGTCCCTAAGAACAGTTGTCTGCAGAGGCAGCTTGCGATGCGTGCTCCACTTGGTGCACAGCATCACAAGAGGCAGGAGCATCCCCAGTGGCTCTTCTTGAATCCTCCAGAAGGAAGGGGCTGCCGGGAGAGATGATGTCTGCTTTTATTTCCTGGTTGAGGGCATGAAGCTAGCAGCTTTCTGAGAAGGTCTGTTTTAAATCTCAGCAAAGCCAAGTTCTTACCTGGGGGAGAATTCTTGATTTTTCATCTTGTAATGGATTAGTGAAAGAGAATGAATTCCAGAGTCTGTCTAATTTCGCGGAGAAAGATTTACTGTGTTCAATTTATTGAAAGTAAGTTTTAAAGAAGTTCTTTCTGACGTATCAGAATGTCTTAAATCTCCATTGATGCATTGTGTCCAGTGACACAGCAGCATGTCTAGTATATCCAGATTTTGTTTCTCCTGTAAGAGTAGCACAAGCTTAGATTTTGATAATTCTTTATTTTAAGAAACTGAAATTTTAGTAACTAGAAGGAGCAGTTTTGTTTGTAAAATTAAAATACTTGTTTTCAAGTTAATGGGGAAGTGCACCTGTCTTTAATCTGACCTTAATACATGGAGTAACAAAACCCAATTTTTCTTCAGTCATGCTTTTTCCCAGATCTGCCTGTACGCGGAGCGTACCCATGAGGGCTTTGACTTACCGAGAGGGGTGGGTGGAGAGTGCGCTTCTAGTGATACGCAGTAAATGAGAGAATGATATATAGCTAAAAGTTAAATAGCTTGGTCGATGGATTAGGAACTGTTTTGTTTCAGCTCCTCAAATCATTGAGGTTCAAAAAGACAGACTTCTGTACTGCTGTGGTCAAATTTGCGTGCTGTCAGCGTTAGCAGGACAGAACTTGCAATGGGAGTTTTGCCTGAGGAAGGCGTGATTAATACATGTACGTTATGGACTACTTATGTAAATGCAGACTGGAGGTGAGACAACTTTACAGCTGTAAGATTTGGGATTATTTTGCAGGGAATGGTAAAATTATCCGGTTGCTCAACACACTTGCACATACAATCAGTAAAATTAAACAGGTACCAGCTCTTCTAAGCCTGCAGGTTCAATTACCGTGGTGGGGCTCGGCCTTCTGCACCACGTTGCTCATTCCTCCCCCCCTTAGCGCTTGAGTGTTGCCCACCATACTCTGTCATTGGAGCTGTTGATCCCAAACTGGTCTGTTTTCCTGACTGAAACACAAATCCTAAAAGGCAGCAGGCAGAGCCTTCCTAGCAATGAGATGGGATCTGTATTTCTCATTTTGCAGCCATGGTGGAAGGAACATATTGCAGTGTAGTAGCAAGGCTGATGAGTATTATGAGTGTTTCAGGAATCCTGAAGAATGGTGTGTGGTTTGTTCAATAGATTTGAGAACCCTTTTTTTTTTTTATAGTCATGAAGATTGATGTGCTCTTTGAGCAGACTGGCTGTTTAAGAGCCAGGTGGAGTAGATGTAGTTAGTTCCATCAAACCTTACCTCACAGCAGCTGGTGCTGTGCCAAATATTTGATGTCTCCTACTGGCAACATTTAAAAAGACAAAATGCAGATTATGACCTGCTCTAGGACTGGTGCACTGACAATTTGAGGACAGACACCATCATGCATTCAAGTGAGTTTACTGTCTTTGCATCCTCTACTGAAATTGATGTCTGCAAAAGAAACAGAAGATCAGCTTTAGGTTAATTTTAGGGTAAGCTGATGAAAAGTAAGAGCTTTCTTTGCTTAGTCACACCTTAACAGTTTTAATTCATTCAAGATCATAGCAAACATATGGCCTGCAAGCCAAGGAAGATAGAAACTCAAAAGTCTATAAGCAGTTCTTGTAGTAGCTCCATTTGCATAAATATCTATGTCTTAGTGTCAGGCATACTGTGCTAAAATACAGGGAGAAATATCTAATGCTGGAAAGCTGGGAGGTTGTGGGCTTGAATCTAGAGGATAAACTCAAACGTACTTTGATTAATTTTCTTCATCTTTGAGTGCAAATACGTTGCATGATTTCCAGCTGAACTGTGGCTGTGCTTTTGCAGATGCTGGTGGCGTGATTTGTGTCAGTCATCCGGAAGGCAGCTATAATCGGTATCCAGTGGTGATGTTAGCTCTGTGTAGTTGGCAGACAGAGATACCAGTGGACTTGATTAGGGATATAGCCAGCTTTCATCCTCCCAATGCTTGTCAATATAAGGTATTACAGCTACCTGTGAAAATATTTTTTCTGTGCCAGCTGAGCTAAGTGTAAGCTTGTGGTCGGTGCAGAATGCTCTGAAATGAATTTCTATGCAAAACCACGATTCTTCTCAGTATCTAGTGCTCCTTTATGGTACATAATGTCTCCAAAAGATGGTTTTTTTTTCAAGACTTCAGAGCAGTGTTAAAATGGTGAGGGCAAAGGCCATTTCTTCCCTATGGCTGTTTCCGCAGAGAGAAGATGGATTTTCAAAGATCCAGCTCCCACTTGCATTAGGAAGAGCGAGCAGCAGGTGCTGTTTGGTTTTTTTTTTTTTTTTAAATGAACCAGAGCTTCAAACACCTGTAGATTTGGAACTAAGATTCAAGGTAGCCCTTTCAGAAACAGGAATTATAGCATTAAGAAAAATATAAACACCACTTATTATGGCAAGATCTGTATTGCCCTTTATGTTTTAAATGTTATGGAATGAATTTGATATAAGTTGTTCTGAGTTTGTAATAAAGGTTACCTAAAGAGCATGGCATGTGTGAGTGACCTGTTGGTCTGATACATTGGTGCATGAGGTTTGAAGAAACTGTATAGAAGGATTAGTATTTGTATACTAGGCTAGTGCAAATGTATACTTTTCAGCTATTTATTTATAAACCGTTTTTCAATGTCTAGGGAATCTTTACTGAGTTTGCTGCTTTCTGATCTTTCAATTATGAGACTGAAATAAGGTTCCTGTATTGTATTTTATAACTGTGAAAGTATTTGTAGTTAATTTTTTTAAGTCTGGAAAAGAAATCTTAAAATAGATTTATTTGGTTTTGCCCCTCCTAATACATTATAGACAAAAATTGCAGATTGTTTCAGTAAGAAACAAGAAAAATACCTATAAGTGCCAATAGCAATTCCTGTTTTCTCAGTGAAATGGAGCGTGCAGCATAAAATACCTGTTTGGCTGTTTTCTTTAAACTAAGCATAGCTTCACATACATGTTGAGTTCATATTCTTTTTAGAGAGTTATTGTATTTCTTAGGGAACACTAACTCAGCAAAAGGGAGGTGAGAAAATAGGACCCTTCTTGAACTGTATTTCAAGGTAGGTTGTAGCTAGATGACAAGTTCTAAAATTAACTTACGTGGACAGAAGAGGAAGGAGGCTAGGAGGATCAGTTTGAAAAGTGTTATTAAGGACAGGATTCTGGAGCTGTGACCCAAAGCTGGCTGAAGTTACCACGAGAAGCAGATGAAGATGTGACAGTGAGGGTGAATCTCATCCATAAAGGTTCTGATTTTTGGGATTAAATGAGTTCCAAAAATAGTTAAGAATTTCACTGCTTTTCTACTAGTGCAGGAAGTGTTTAACATACCTAGATATTTTCCTCACTCCTTGTATGTGATTTGGTAATGTTTGTATTAAGTCTGTCAAACACACAGCACCAGGCACACAATCTTGAGGAATATAAGAAGTGGGGATGCTTTATGACATCTTTTTATCCTCCTCATCCTAAGCAGAGTCTCTAAGGCATCTAACCCTTGTCAGTTTTGATACGTATAAAGGGGCTCTCTGCACATAACCAGTGGCTATTCATAGCGGTCACATAAGTGCTATTTTCACCTGGTTTTGACATGGTGCTTTTAGAGTCTCTTTACACAGTTGCGACCTCAGAACTTCCTCGGGCTTCCTACCTGTAATATCCCCTTGAGATACCAGAATTCAAAGCTTTTTGCATTAATACTGTCCTGAAGCCATTTCTCTTTAACCAGATATTCCAGCATACATATGAGACACCAGTCACACAACTTTACTGAAGGGTCCTGTAGCTAAATTGCAAGAAAGCCCAGCACAGGTTTTGCAGGCGCGAGCCTTTCATTTAAACAGCTCTTCTGAACTCTTTGTATCGAAGAGACAGCTGATGGTTTGCAGAGACATTCACAAAATACTTTAAAAAAAGAAAAAAAAAAAAAGAGTGAAAGAGGAAGAGTTTCGTGTTCTACATACCTGTAGCATTCGTCCTCTTCTCGGCACCAGTGTTAGGCCAGTGTCCAGCCAGCAAGCACAGCAGAAGGATAACTTTCCCCCAGTGGTGGCAATGGTTTGTGACTTTCTCCCACAGTCAGCTGGTGGTTCTAGCAGGCATTTGAATCTTTAAGAGACCAACCCCTCCATCAAATTTCATTTACATTAATAAATGGTTTCAAAATTTTCTGGTATTCAGCAGGTCTATAAACAGCACGCTGGCATATCCTGATTTCCTTAGGACGCCATGTTACAACAAGCCAGAAAACAGTTTTTAATGCATTTGATACTTTTCAGATTCTTAATAGACAGAAAATTGCCCAATTCTCAGTTAAAAATTATTTCAGTGAAGACTTTTTCTCCAAGAGAAATAGTCAAAACAGTATAAAGGCTTTAAATTAAACAGAAGACCATTAGGTTAAAGAAACAACTGGCTGTATTTTACTGCATTCTGTGTGTGAGGTTTAGTGGGCTGGAATCCAACTCATACAATATAACTCACGAAAGAAAAAAATGTTTCAAAATAAGCCTATTAAGTTCTGTATGAGGTAGTATCTAGGAATTTGTTTTCATCAGATAATATTGAAAGAAATAAACTAAAACTGATTCTGCAGACAAGAGACTGAGACCTGGTAATGAATATCTGTAACAACTGGTGGCGTGTGGGGCTGGAGGCTTCCCTTGGTCTCAGTCTGCGGAAGGGTTTGGGGGTATGGGGAAGGCAGGGTAGAGGAAAGGAGCTGGGAGCAGCCTGCAGCCATGAGATCTTCTGTGCTTGCTGTTCCTCAGACGAGGTGAAGGAGCTGCACCCGAGGTCTGGTTGTGTGCCGTGCTGTGGGGGTCAGCAGTAAGCTTCCCCTGAGGTTTATATAAGGGAATAATTTGAGTCTAACTTCAATAGACAGCATCTCACATTGATCTCTGACCACAGCCCTTTTAGTGGAGGAAAAAAGAAGGGCTTTTTTTTTGTGTGTAATTTAATCCTTTCCTGCTGGGTGGCCCTACAGATGGCTTTTTCTGTAGCTGAAATTCCTTCGGTGCTGTACGTTGCATGCTGGACAGGAATGATTGTGAAAGCCACCTTTATACAGTAGTTCTGAAGGCTGTTGAGTGGAAATTAAAGATAAGTGTTGGACTTTCTTGAAGTTTCTTTTTATCAAGCTGTTTATGAAGTAGAGCTGATTAAAAACAATTTAGTCATTTGTTTTGAGGTAAATAGATGCTGGAGGGGAAGGCTCCCCCCTTAAAATAAGAAGTTTTGACAAACTTTTAATTAAGAATTCAGGACATGGAAATTTTGGGCTAGTTCTGTGCTACTGAGATTGGCTCTGGAGCGTTATTGGTCTGTCAGGTTTTTAAAGTAAATCTTCCCCTTAATTCTAATTAAGTATTGTAATGCCAGTACTCTTCATTAGGCAGCAATTTGTGATTAGTCAGGTGGTCGTAATGGAAAGAGAAGAACATGTGATGAAATGGTAGAGAAATTGCAGAGCAGGGAAAATGGCCATGGGATGCAGCTCCTAAATGCTCTTTAACATCCACTTGTTGGCAGATTTCCCACTGAATTCAGTGCTCTCTATGGGATGATATTCGATCTTCACACAGATCCTGGCTTGTGTGGAAACATGGGTTCAGTGGACCTTGATTGCAGGACTTGAGCTCTGAAGTTGTGTCAAGAAATAATGCTAAGAACAGCCATAAAAACTCCTAATGCCTCCAAAACTTTGAAGCCAAGCTATTATTTTAAGTGTAGATTACATTATCACATTTGTTTATCTGTGAATTGAATCTCATATTTAATAAAAGGTAGCTTTTGTGAAGCACTGGAGTGAATGTGAATTAGTGAATTGAGAAAGATTAGCTCTTCGAGGAGATTGAGAACAATTTAAAATTCCATTGTTCGCTGTTTTTCTTTCTGTCTGTATGAAGCATGTCTGTAATTGTCTCAAATTAGCTACTGCCTTTGTTTAGAAGAGTTAAACAAGTAACAGGATAAGATATTTCATAGTTCCTTTTTAAATAAACAGCCTGCTCAGTTTTTATCTTTAGGCAGTTTGCAAATGTCAGAGCAAAGCTTTTGAAGAGAACATATATATGAGATGGAATTTCTTTAGAAACTGAATCATCCTGTTTTTTTGGGATGCATTTTCCAATATTGAAGCTCAGTCTTCCTATACCGTATGATTTTAGTGTATCCTTTTACCATGGTTCTTAAAACAGATGCATTATTTAAAAATTCTTACAGAGATGTGGGAATTGGACTGTAAGCATGAATTTGTTCAGTGCCTTCCCGGGAGCTGTGGTCTGTATTTTGCTATCAGTAGCCTGACCGTGTTGCTACTAATGAACCCTCACATTGACCCAGTAGTTGCCAAGCCCAGAAAGAGATAAAAGGAAAAGAAAGACGAATGAGTCAACACATCCATGTGGACTGGGTCAGCAGCTATGCAAGCAGAAGACAGTGCTTTTTCCTTTCATATCACCGAGGAGGGAAGAACAATCACACAAAGTTAGTTCCTGGCTTGGTCCTGTGGCTAGTGGTGTCTATAGGGATTCAGGCACTATGTCCCGTGGGAAATGGGTGTAGTTTGAAAAATTACTTTTCCGGAAGAAGTGAGAATATTTATCTGCCTCTAGTAAGTGAGCAGGGAGTTCACTGGGACTGGATGAACCCAGTGCTGGAGGGACAAAATCACTTCTAGGTGGCGTGAGGTCCACCTGTGCTCCCTTTCTACATCTCCTGTGGCACTGCACTTAAGCCTGTCCCTGATCTGGGGGTTGTTTCCATTTGTTACTGGCAAATATGCATGTGGTATAAAATACCAAGTCTTTTTTGTAGTGAAAATGCGATGACCCAGCGGGACTGGTAAGTCCTCATGAACTTGATGATTGACTGTTGGGCAGTTCTGTAGAAATGGCTTCACCCATGCTTGAAGCAGGGGGAGATGGGGCTTGGCTGCCTATAGTACATTATAGAAACCAAGATGATCCTGTAAGTTCAAATTCCATTTTTTGTTACTAGATGCAAAATTACCATTAAATTTAACGTAGCAAGAATTTCCCCCCACAGTTTCAGCATATTGCCCAAGTTTCATACAAAGTCAGCATTGTTTTGTTGTACGCTTAGTGCTGTGTCAAAGGAGACTAGAGCCAAGAGGGTGTTTTGTTCTTTTTCATGGTGTTTACAAATAAAGCTGACTGATTTGGTAACTCTCTCAGAAACTCTCTGAGAATGTAAATTTAGCAGAGTGCTCCCTGGGCATGCATAGATCTAAAGATAGCAGTTTCTTGCCTATCAATAAGTATGTTAAGGCCTTTACTTTTAATGCTATATACAACTTAAATCCCAGGAAAATAATTCCACTACTGCTGTTCATTTGTATCATAGGAGTCTGCATTAATTTGGACTAAGCTAGGTTTTCTAATGCATTATTTATTTAGGTCTTCAAAATGTCTGTGGTACTGCATGTGGTTGACAGAGCGTATTCTTGTTTGTTAATATTATATGGCAACCCAAGATGCTAAAATAAATGAATGCCTTCAAATAAAGCTGTAATTTTAAAAGCCACTTTTTTTGCTGTTGTAACTATAGCATCCCATAGTCTTAGCACTGGTTTCTCTTCTCTACAACCACCTTTTTTTTTTTTTTGTGTGTGTGTGTGTGAGATAACCATGTATTTAGGTCTTGAATCTGAGTATCTAGCCCAGCTGCTTCCCCCACCTGGGTGTTAGAAGCTTAGAAACACCCTGAAATTCAGTAACAAAATCCCTTACATGAAGGGTGAAGTACTGAGCTCACTTCTTCTGACAGTCCACAGAGCTTACAGATCAAAATACATGACAGTGCTGTGTAAGTGAGGGTGAAACAAATGGTATACAATGCTTGGAAAGGAATGAGTCATGTGAATGAACATTGCTGTGTACATCCCCAGCCCCATATTAAGATTAAAGTGAGTTGTCTGCTCTACAATTGCATAATTGCTTCTGTGACTGATTTGGTGCTGCTCTGTAATAAGTTGTGAATACTGTATGCTGACCTGGTTAATGGGATGTTTACTAAATGAATATATTTGTATAGTTTAATAGGAGGATGTTTGGAAAAATTAGCAGGATGAGAAAGAATGGCTCAAGAGAATAATCTTTCAGCAAGTGCTGGGGTTGTGAAGAAGGAGGTTAGGCTGCCTTTGCTGTTGGCGTTTGGGGGCTTGGAGGGTGAGGTTGCATGGGGCCAGGTCCCCTTCCCTCCCCACTGCAGGGAGCTCCGTGCCCTGGGCATGTGCATCGGCACGGAGCATCCCTGTCCTGACTCCCTGGGCGAGTAGGACATGCGGGCAGCTGCTCCGGGCGTGGGGTACCCAGGCTATGCACCCCACTGAAGATCCCACCGCTACGGGGATGCGTGCCGGGCGGGGAGCAGCCTCCATCCTGCAGCCATGACAGCTTCACTTATTAAAATATCTTTCCTGAATTTGGCTATTTTAAGTACTATAGACTAAGATAATTATTTCATGAAGTAATATTATCTGCAAATTAACCTTGGATCTTTGCGTAGGTTCAGAAAGAGAGAGATAAGGAATTTTATCACAAATTGCAGACTTACTGGGTTTAACGTAAAGGCCGTGGCAAGTAATACATTTAAACTGCATTTTAGTAGTTAAGACCAGAATATCAAAGTCTAAAAGTAATAAACATTAATTTATTCAGAAAGTTTTTATATTTTCTTTCTAGTTTATATGTTCTTTTCACACACTGTCATTTAATGAGGTTATATTCTGATTAAAGTAGAAAAGTAAGTAAAATGTTTCATTTCAGTCGATAAAAATGTAGCTTTTAATATATATCAGCTTGCCCTGCGTAGTCTGAGCTAGCTGTACAATTTTCCCTTCATTCAGCATGGCTGTTAGACTAACGGAATTTGGGGGAAAAACTCCCCCTTATATAGAATTTCAGTTGAAATCCATGTTTTCATTTTCAATGACAACTAATACGTTTCTTGTAATCCCTTTCAAATATTCACTGGCAGTATTCCCAGACATATATTTTGAAGGTTAAATGGTTTAGGATTTATGTACTATACTATGTAGGTCAGTCTGAATAAGCTAAGTTGTCTGTATGGCCCCTTCATTGCCAGAGACCAGTTTGTATCTCAGAAACACTATAGCTGCAGTAGCATGAAGTTTTGGCTGGTTAATGAACTGTGGTTCTAACGAGCCCAGGGTGAGGTGCTGGGCTGGAAAACTGCTTTTGCTGGTTGCAGAGCTCGCTTGGGTGTCGTTACGTAGGGCTGCTTTGCGTAGAGTAGATGCATCTTCCTGGCAGCTGAAGGTTTTGGCTCTCTGTCCAGAAACATCTCTTTTTTTTTTTTTTTTTTTTTTATAGGCTGCAATTGGCATGCGCAAAAAGCAGTAATTAAAATCATATTCCACGAGGTCTGCATTTTAGTACAGCAGTTTGATTAAAATTGTATCTGCCTTTTCGTCTCCCTTGAGGACCATTGCTTGCTTCGTGGCTAATGAAGCGCTTGTGATCAATATTTATGGTGTCACTCTGGGCACCTGCAGTTCTTTCAGCCCTTCTTGTACTGTGGAGCTGGAATGGAGCTTTTTAACTCCAAACTAATTAATGGCTAACTGTGCAACTTGATACGGAGTCTGGAAAGACTGTTCTTAGTACTGCTTCTTCTGAGGGTCACATGCAACTTGCACAGGTTTGCTACTACTCGGACAAAAAGAAGGAACTCAGTTTTCATCAGGGATATACTTTTGCATCCCTCAGTTGTCCTTTGGTGTTAATTCGGGCTCTCCCTGTATTGGGAACAGCCACCCTTGCCATTGAACTCATACAGAAGGTGGCACTTTTGAATCTTTCAGCTGAGTTTATAGACTTCTGCCCTGCAGCTCTTCTTCTTCTTATACTCCAGTCTCTATTACAGGTTCCAGTGACTGCTGGAGATAGCATGTATCTAAGTCCAACATAGAATCATAGACTAGAATCATAGAATCGTTAAGGTTGGAAAAGACATCTGAGATCATCTAGTCCAACCATCAACCCAGCACCACCATGCCTACTAAACCATGTCCCAAAGTGCCACATCTACATGTTTTTTGAATCCCTCCAGGGACGGTGACTCCCCCACCTCCCTGGGCAGCCTGTTCCAATGCCTCACCACTCTTTCCGTAAAGAAATTTTCCTAATACCCAATCTAAACCTACCCCGGCGCAACTTGAGGCCATTACCTCTCGTCCACAACGTAAATGCTGTGGAGTTGGTGCTAGTCTGTACTTTTGCATCTTACCAGTTTGGAGGCTCCTCCCAGCTGTGCCAGAATATTTTTATACAACTGCTCATGAAGTCCACAGACTATGGCAGTATTTTCTGTCCAAACGAGCCCTGCAGTACTTTGTTCCCTAGTTCTCTTGACTCCTTCAAGGCTTTCCCAAAATAAATAACACCACCTTTGAACTCTTGGCGGCTTGGTTCATTGCAAATTTTGCCCATTCCCTGCCAGTGATAGCAGCTGGAGGCAGTCCAATGTAATTAGTAAGTATTTTGGAGGTTCTGTTTTGGCAGCCCTGTTAAATATATGCAGTCAAAGCAGGATTAGTATGGGGCCTCATCTTTTTTTCTCATCTCTATGATCTGTAAGCTTACTTAATTGGAAATTAGCCATTCTTATTAACACAGGAGATACCCTTTGGTCCAAATTCTGACATGGGATAAATGTATATAGTTCCCACTACAGAGAAAGAAAATGCATCCACATGCTCCAGGATGGAAATTTGCCCTTTTGTGTCCATTGCAGTTCTCCTGGAGGAGAATTTCATTTTCTAGTAAAGGCAATAAATTTTTGCTGCTCAGATAAGTGACTACAGAGGTTCATCATCAGGATTTGAAGAAATAAGCCTCCTAAGAAGATGGATGATGACAAGGGGAGTAAGAGTTGTTATCCAATCATTTGTCATGGTCCAGAACATTAAGATATATGGGTAAGACCCCAAAGGTGTGTAAAAGTTCCTTTTTCCAGCAGTTGCTTGGTACGTAATAACTTATCCTGTGCAGTCAGCCAGTATTACACGCTCTCTGAAAACTCATTTTGTTTGCATCTCTTTGTATACACAGCACATACGCAGTAGCATCATATATTGCTGGGAAGTATTCTACGCATCATCAAAATGTAGTCCTACAATTGCTGAGTATAGGGACAGACTTCACTGGTGCACACGTTGACTCCTTTCTCTCCCCCTCCATCCCAGTCCAGATGTTAACATTACCTGCCTTGCCTCTTTTGCTGTGGTAGTGTTCTCCTCCAGGTTTTCTCAAGAGACTTTTTCCCTCTGACTGCTTTTCTGTGGTTCCCTGCTTTACAGTGGCTTCCCTCTAGCTCTTCCCCTGTCTCAAGGCTTCAGCTTCAAAACCACATAGCTACCATGGGGCTGCACCAGCATCAGCTGGTGAAAAACTAGATTAAACATTCATGGTTGTAGGAGTGCTTGTTAGCATATGTGTATTAATTCAACACTTCTGCTGGTTTGCAATATGTTGGGAGGCTATGTTGCCATTGAAGTGACTTTAAAGTCTCTAGTGGAATACATTTCAACTAACTGCTTGACAGCAGGTAAAAATCTTGCTCTGCTCACCTAATTTCAAAGAAAAACCTTTCCCCTTTTTAACAAGTGAGTATTCCTCTCTAAACCAAATGCTATTGAAAGCAGATTTCTGAGGGATTTTGTTAAATTCTGTCTCTGCAGTTGGGGTAGCTGATCTTGAAAGTTCACCATAATGTAGGAGACAACATCATAGTTTGCTATGGTAAACTGCTCCCTGCCTTGCTGCTTGTTGCTGGGAAGTCATGCGAAGATGAGGTTTGCCTTGTCCTGTCTGGGCTTGCTGTGACACAGAATAGCTCAGTAGCTTGAATATGATCAACTGAGCCTGTGAGAGCTTGGTATCATGCACTGGGTCCTACTAAACGCTGGGAAATCCTCTAGCGTGGCAACTTCATTACACTTGTGTGCTGGAGTTAAAATATGGCCCTCACATGTTTCCCCAGCCTGGTCTGGTATTTCGTGGTCAAAAAGCTTAATTGGCTCAATGTATTTATTCCCTTGCATTCTCTCTGGCAGCTGGCTCAGGAGGATGTCTCTGACCTCTGTTGACTCACAGGCAGAGGATTTTTACTGTAGTTCACTTGGCAGGGGTTTAGATACGAAAGTCCTCAGTGGTGGCCTGTAAGCATGTGCAGGGACATAGATGTGGTGGGAACAGAGTAACGCTCTGAAAGGATCATCATGTTAGTGCACCTCAGAAGTTTGTGACTAGAGAAGCCCAAGTCAGGGACTGACAGCAGTCCTGGCTGTTGAGCTTTCAAAACTCCCCTGGTGTGATCGTGTCGATGCCTATGGAAGCCAAGCTGGCTTAGCCTGCATGCAGGAGGATGGGGGTGATGGACCTTGTGGGTCTGGGAGCCCTGTTTGGACCATTTCTGGCAGCATGTCTTCAAGTGTTCAGGTGTTTGGTCCTGTGGGCGTTCTGCAAGCTGGCCATGGTGGGGTTGATCTGTTCTTACGGGTTTAGGAGCCATCAAGCATCGCATGGCTATGTTTCCAGGGAAGCAAAATGCAATTCCTCTGAGTCCCAGCCATGTAATTACAGCAGTAATAATAGCTATCATTTTTGATGCCTTGGTGCCAAATGTAAAGGTTTTTAAGTTGTTTTTGTTACATTTTCAGAATAGTCTGTTCTGCTGCTTTTTCCCTATTTGTGCTTTATCTACGACTGAACAATTACCAGAAATGTGATGAGGACATCGTGTGCAGAAAGTCATCCCCTTGTCTTTTTTCCCAAAGACTCAGAGGTGCGTGTGAGCAGCCGTTATCTCAGTTGCTAATCAATGAAGCTGGAGCTAATGTGTAAAGTGACCTTTGTGAAGAGAATGGAGGTTGTGCCAATATTATACTTGCAGTTTGAGTCAACTTTTGCACTTTGTCATGTATTTGGTTGCATGAGCTGCTCCCCTACTGACTTGTCTTGCCATATCATTTAGTAGCATGTCAAACAAGTTAAGAGATGCCCCAAATTTGTCTTGTATGTCAGTCATGATGTTTTCATTGACAAGGTATAATTACTGTTACGTGATGACCCCAATATTCATGGTCGAAATTCCTTCTGTGCTCTCACCCGTTTGTGCTTTGTTTAGTTTGAAGCTATTCCTGCATAGCTGTACACTTCCCAGTTTGGTGAAGTCAATGGGATTTTTACCGCTGGAATTAGTTTGCAGCAGCCTGTGGGTAAGCAAAGGTTATTCTCCAGCACTTCCCTTCTCTACAGTTTTATGGTGCTTAGGAGTCTGATGGATGGAGCACTCAATTATTTAGCATCTATCAAGCTTTTGCTTACAACACCTAAACAAATGCTAGTATTGCCTACTTTCTTCCAAATATATAAAATATAATTCTTCTACATTAATCCACAAACTTAAAATAAGCATATGCTGTTGCTTAACCAGCCCTTTTAATGAAATGGGTTTTGAATTGAAATTTTAAGTATGCATGAAGACAGTAAGATACCATTTGCAGTGTTAGGATTTCAATAATGTATGGAATTAGCAGAGCTTTATTATATTTCTGTGCCTGCATGTCCTCCATAGACTAAAATTTGTAATAAATATAAGTTCAAAGGTAAAATTTTATTGCTGCGCATGAGAGGAGAAAAAATAAATTAGAGTAATGTAATCATGCTCATATATGTTATGAATTTTGAACAGTGTCTATTAGAAAGTTTGTCAAAATGTGCTTAGCTTTGAAAATACAGATTAACGCTGAAGGTTTTAATATTGTTCTTCCTTATGTGCATATTCCTTGAGAATATAAGTGTAAAATATCTCCTGCCGAAAGCAATTGTCATAAAATGACACTTTCCCATTTTAATAGCTGAATAATCAGAACAGAAATATTTTCTAAGTTGCGGAGAGGTTATTGCTTTTTTCACACAAAGAAATTTAGTGGTAGAAAACCAGATTTTATCCAGATAGTCTCCATTTTTTCTGTTTCAGTTCTTATATTTGAAAAGCATGTCCAAATGCCTCCTGACAGCCTTGACACTTCAGGGTGTTAAAAAAGGGGTGGGGGTATTCATTTGATTTCATTTACTGATTCTGTGTTTTCCTTTAATCTAGTAGCAAAGTTAAAATAGTAGTCGTCCAACAGGAGCTGGAAAACCTGTTAGGGAATGACTGGTTGGTATGTATCTGGGCCCTTTATGGTTCATACTTTTTTTTTTTCCCCCCCTTGCTTTGGAGTGAATAAGGAGTAGTTCAGCGTGGGAGGGCAGCTGCTGGAAGTCGGAACTTGGCAAACAACATTTGTCTGAACTGCCAGCTCAGCACATGGTCCTAGCTTCAGAATCTCTGAGAAAGCTCCAGCTTGATGAAATTTTGATATCAAAGATAATTCCTTCTCCCGTGTTTTCTCTACTTACCTTCTCTTTACTTTGTCCTCTGTTGTCTTCCTCTCTTGTCTTTCTGTGAGCAGAGGGTGTACCCTGGGGACACTACCAAAGCATGGGCAATGGCCTTTTGCAGTCTTTTTAATACAGCCTTCAGGTTTTAACTTCACCGCTCAATTTGGAAAAAAATTGGAATCTGTAGGTGCAGCTCATTCCGCTTTTAAGCGAGGGGGTCAGAGTCTTGTTGAATAAAAATGGTCCAGCTCAGGTTGTGCCAGAGTCTGAACTCGGCTGCCATGGCCAAACCCATCCGAATGTTTGAACTCTGAAAGGACACGGTGGTGGAGGGTCAGCATTACCCCACCAAGCTGAGACCTCTTGGGGACGTGCCGTTCATATTCTGGTGGATGCTGCCCTGCTGGCAATACCCTACTTCACAGGTTGGGATGATAATGCCGGCCAACACTGTGAGGATGCTTCATCTTGCTGCGTAAACGTTCCAGTGGCAGGATCCATCTCATCCGAACCCTAGAGAAAGAGTGAACATTTTCATGGGAAATACTTCTATCAGCCAAGAAAAAAGGAAGCAGAGCACGCTACCTTATCTGGACCAGTAACAGCGGGAGCAAGCTTCAAGCAAAATTGTGTTTGAAGGCTTCTGATAAACAGAAATGATACACATCATTTTTTTTCCGATGCATTAGCAGATCTGTTATGCATCACTTTTTAGTTACACTACCCAAATACAAGGTCCTGCACTGCTTCCTGGGAGAGATTTCCTCTTGGAAACCCTCACTGGAAACAATGTTTTGTGGTTTTTTTCCCAGTAAAAAGTATAGTCATAGATGCCAGCTTTTAGGTATTTTTTGATTTTGAGACAATTTGGACTCTGAATAATAGGGAAAACAATGATAGATTCCACACACACCGCCCCAAACAACTGTCAACTTTAAATCTATGTAAATTTTCTGGAGACAGAAAATAACAGAAAACTTTTCTAAATAAACTTTCCATGGTTTAGGTCACAATAGGCAATTCCTGCCTTTAAATTCTTCTGTTGATGCCATTGCAGCTGAGTTGTAAGCAGGATGAGGCTGCTGTTACAATATAATCAGTGAACCAGTTCCAGAGGGTGGAGCAGTTTAGAGACCAAATGCACTTTAAATGGCACTAGAGGAATGATGCACTACCGATTGAAAATGTAGGCATCATTATTAATGGTGTAATTAAAGTTCCACCTCATGGGCAAAGTGGAAGCACACAGAAAATATTATTAATATTGTGTTGCCTACATTTGATTTATCCCCATTTTAAGTACTAAATGATCTATGCAAAATACAGTAGAAATTAAACACCCTTTCTAAAATTCACAACTTTATTATGTAAAAATGGTGCAAGCGTAGGTCAGTGCACATTAGCCAGAAGCAACTTAACCCATCTTAAAAATGTTTGATGCAGTTTAGGTGCATAGTTGATACTTGGCAAAACTGGTGTGTAGGCTAAGATGTTTTACGCAGTAACCAAAGATCATGGTTATTGAGTAAAATAACCATGGTTATTGAGCAATGCAAATTGCTTTTGTCAAGAACAGATTCAGTCATTCATTTAGACCCTTGACTGATGATCATCTATGTTACTGGGTGAATTTTGTTCTTTATTGCAATCTTTTAAAAGCTATTTGAATAGGACATCTTAATACCACTCTGTTCTGAGTTTTGTGGATCAGTTAGAGACAAGATTGGAAAAGGAACTACTACTGTTAGTAGTAATATTAAAAAGAAAAATAGCCTAGTATTCGGTCCTGCAAATTCTGAACATTTCCTGATAGACTGTGGAAACTCACTGAGCTGCTTTATGGGATTAGGCCAGACTCTGCATCTGAGCTAGAACACATTTTTGTGTTAACTGCTTCTAAATGAGCACTTAGTTTTAAGTAGTTGGCATAAATCTAATTTTAATTTACTGTTTTCATTTTCTTCTGCATTGATCCTCTTTTTGTAGAGATTCAATTGCAGACTTGGAGAAAGATGTTTTTCAAAGAGTCCAGATGGTATTTGCAATTATTTATTATCATTAGCATTCACTGTATCTGAAAACAAGACTTTTGCCAACTTAGATAAACCTCATCTGCCACACTATTGTTTACAATTTCTCAGTGTCTTATGTTAATAAAAACTCACTCTTGAAGCAATTTCTGGGGCTAGAAAAGAGAGACTGTTATTCCCAATATATGGCAAATTGCTAACTTATTTTGGGAATATCACTTGGATAACAGTCAGTCATAGCCTTTATGGCTATGAGCGAGCCAACAAGGTACATCATTCTTAAGAGTAGCATAATCAGAACAAAAATCATAATAATCAGACCAGTAGGTATAAAAGCAATGCACCTTTCCATGCAAGCACACGCAACTTTTCTTTTTGGGGTCACTTACTGTGTGAGAGCACGATTACTTGCCCTTTGTAATAAGTCCCTTATAATTTTTTTTGGACTTTTGAGAGTGAAGATGGCACCTCAAGTCTGCAAAAATGGTATGTTTAGAGATTTATGGCTGTGATGCAGTGGGAATAAAATGCTGCTTTCTTCATTCTGAATTAAAATGCCTGAATTCCTCACTAAAATTGTTCTGTCCCACTGCACATATATATATATATATATATATGCATAAAAGTTGAAGTCGCCTCTATACACCATTGGACTAAACCAGTCTACTCGTAACTGGTTTTTTTTTTTTCTTAAAGTTTTGGAAAGATACATATATTTTGTAATATTTTAATACATTTGACTTATTTGTGTAATTGGTTTCTACAATATTTTGTGTTGATTAGTATTTGGAAGAAAGCAGTACAGAGAAGAAAACAGAGGGACACCTGTTTCAGTTATATCACAGCACCAATTTCAACAATAAATCTTAATTGCAATCAGTCTTGATCCACCCACCTGTGTAGATTCCCTCGTTTACAACAAGGAGGGATAATGGAGAAAAAAGAAAAAAGTGCAAAGAGAGAGAGAGAGTGGAAAAAACCCCAGAACGCTAATGTGGATTATGTTTAGTTCTTATATTTTATGTTTTCAGATTGCTGTGCTATGTTAATTATTACAAACAGCAGCCTGAATTTCTATGCTCTCCTCCGGGAATGCAGTGAACCTATGTTTACTTTCAGGTGCCACGTGAGCAATTTCTCTTAATTCAGGAGGGGTTGTGCAAACAGCCACAAGGTGGAATTAATTCTGCTTTTACACCCAAGCCCAGCAGGTGAATGTGCAGCAAATTCCTTTAAATGACTACTTGTCTTTCTGTGTGGGATAGGAAATACATCAGAGTCAATCTCTTAGGTAGGTAACCTCATGCAGCTGTATTATTTTTATTAACCTTGAGACTGGTGGTTGCTGTATAATACTCCATAAAGGTATACTGGGATGTTCTCTGCAGGCTTGGCAGCTGCTCTCTGACTTGCCTCCCCCTGTGCTTGCTTTCTTGGAGCTTCCTTAGAGTCACAAATCAATTTTCTTATGTGCATTCACATAAAGAGGGAAAAACAAGTGTGGGTAAACAGTCCAAATTGCAGTAGAGGAGGTATAGGAAAGAAAACCAAATACCACTTTTTTTTCCATTTTTGTCATCATCTATTTCTCATAACACCTGGAATGATCACGAGGTAAGGGACAGGATCGTGGCCAGTGATGTAGGGATTCGGGCAAGACTTCCGATTTTATGGTGATTTCGTAACATATTTCCAGACATGCTGTTTCTTTTGCACATTTATTCTCTTTCTCTCTGTCCGTATTTCATACTTTTTCATCTTACGTTCCTTTTTCCTTATTGTCCTGAGTTATTATTCCCTTTTTCTTCATTCTGCATTACATGGTTAAAAATATTTTTTCCTTAATCTAATGGATTGTTTTTCATAGTTGTGTTTGAACTATGTCTTTTGACTCAAACCCTTAATTATNGGTATACTGTTTAAAGGAGTGTTTTGCATTAAGCACGTCTTATCTTTTTTTTTTTTTTTTTTTTTGCCCCTGAGAATGGTCCTGGTTGTATTTGTGTTTATTTCCTCTTTTCCATCGTGAACGGCTTGTTCTTCTTCGCTGCTTCATCTTTGTTCATGATAGATCTTCACCTCCATTCATCTTCATTGCTATTGCATTCCTCTTCTCTGCTATGGGGCCCTGGTAATAGTGATGGACCACTGCAATTAAATTTATTCCATACACCACTGCTTTCCCTGACAAACTGACACCGCTCTTCTCTGATGTTCTTACCTGTTGACTGGCATTAAG
>VZTL01035549.1:36626-56749 GCA_013400535.1 Scopus umbretta | reverse complement strand
AATTCTATGATTTTATGATATATTATTCAGAAAATAAAGCCACATCAAAAGCTATTTTCACCAAGAACCCTGCTGAGGGTTCACTTGGTTCATATATATCCAACTGGTAATGCAAAAGGGTCAAAATGTAGGAAGGCAGCTTCATGACTGTTCTCAGTAGACAAGACAACAGGGATTTCCCAGTGCTGGCTGTTGCGCATAGCTGCTGGGATCCTATGGATTTGCTTGTGACGGAAGGCGATCGCTGGTGCAGTAGTGCATGCCACCCTGCATTGCTCGTCCGTGGGCCAGTGAGGATTTGAGGACTCCTGCATTATAAATTCACATCATGTTTGGTTCCTGGAGGTAAGATGCCAGACGTGCTTAAACGATGATCGGCTCTGTTTACTCTAGGGTCTGTGCGGAAAAAGAAATTGTGCCTCGGATTAGAGATCAGAGATGAGCAAAATGAAAACTCATATTTTCCAAATGACCTCAGCTCCAGTGGAGAGATTAATGGGCAGAATTGGGATGTCTCCATTTCACAGAACTACACCTAATGGTTCCAGCTAGACCGAAATATTTTCTTTCTACTGCTCTAGAGCAGATGAAACTCTACTAGAGGAAAATAAGGGATATTAACTTTCAAAAGGATGGTGATCTGGGCTGAAATAAAATTCCTGTGGTTGACAATATGTGCTGGAGTCATAAGATCAAGTAGTGAATTACTTAAGAAATTGCTACGGGGAGCTCTTTAAAGCGG
Organism: Scopus umbretta; assembly: GCA_013400535.1. Lineage (NCBI taxonomy): Eukaryota > Metazoa > Chordata > Aves > Pelecaniformes > Scopidae > Scopus > Scopus umbretta. The sequence continues at coordinate 56,007 of VZTL01035549.1, read as the reverse complement.
TGGATAGGGGTAAAGCGTGCTGTGATATATTTAGCAACTGATAATGCAAATCGCAGAAGAAGAGAGGAGAGGAAAATAAACTAACTCTCTAAAATGTTGTTGAGTATTTATGGGAAGGTAATAGGTTTCCTGAAACTTCTTATGAGAACCTGGTCATTAATCCTGGGGTACTGGAGAAATGCCAGTTCAGGTAACGGTGCTCTCTCAGCCCGAGTTGTGGCCACGGCCACAGCCGGGTGCTGCTGGCTTGTGTCTGCTCCAGGCCCCTCCACTGCACAGGGAAGCACTTCCCACCTCTCTTGTGCCCTTGGGTCATTTGCAAACCAACCCCTCTGAAGTTCTCCTCATGTTTTAAGACCCTTAAAGATTAAGGACTTAATCTTTACAGACTTAATGTCTGTACTCTTGCACAAAATGTGTCAGTGTTTTCCCCCCTGGCTCCCCACCAGCAGCCCTGTGGTCTGTCCCTGTGCATGGCTGGAAGCTGATGTCAGCTGCAGAGGAGGCGTTGGGTGCCTTCACAGGCCTGACTTGGCCGAGCAAGTGATGGGCCTGTTCCCAAGGAGGGAATTTCTGACAGTCCTGGGGGTTTTGGAGCTGATGGGAGTCCAGATCATTAAGGAGTCTTGTTGCCACTCTCCCCGAAGGGCACCAGTTGATGAGGCGGAGAGGGCAAAGTCACTGCTTCAGCATGGGAAAGACCTTGAGAGCAGCTCCTGTGACAGTGTCCCTTGGCCTTGAGCAAGGGGTTTGACCCCATTCTCTGGCTGGGTTCTCCATTTCCCCCCCCCACTGAGCTGCTCTGCCTGCTGCCTCTGCAGCTTCCCAAAATGCTTGGTGCTTTGGTGGAGGAGATGCGCTCTTTGGGAGAAGATCAGAGGCGGCAGCTGGGACATCTCACAGGGTGCAGGCAGCTCTCACCCAGGCTGGAGTGCAGTCATGGGCGGCCAAGACCTGCCAGATGAACACCCGCCCCTGCACAGGCTGGTTAGAGGTGAGGAAGCTGAAGGTGCAGTATGGTGTCAGTGGGGCGGAGAGCCATGGAGGACGGGTTTTGGAGGAAAGCTCACTATTATTTCCATGAGCTCCACTCCACGCAAGTGACAGGTACCTGGATCAGCTGCAGCTTGGAGGGGGTCATGATTAGAGTCAGCTGCCTCTCAGCATTACACATCCTGGTAGTCGACTTTGAGTATGGCCCTTTTGCTACTTTTACGTTGAAATTCGATTGGTTTTACACTGCTGTATCGGTGAAACAGACTGACGTACCTGTTCGGGTCTAGATCGGATTAACTGAAAGGTAACGCAGCTCCTGAAAGCCAGGAACACTGAGCTACGTATTTGCCTTACTTGAGACCTGACATACTCTGCAAAATATTCTCACTCCTTGTGCAGGCAGCCAGGCTCTCCAATAGACACCGTCTTTATTTCCTGCATGGATTTAAAAATCTCTTCATCTGAATCCTTTATAATCTCTTAGGACTTGGTCATTGTGATGCATCGTCAGTGACTTTTAGCTCTCCAGGGTCACCGTGCTGTACTGCACACTACCCTGGTGAACACGAGCTGCGCAAACATGTTCTTCCACTGCAGCTTCAAAGAAAATTAGTGAAGAAATAATTTCCCTTTAATCTGAAATAGTTTCTTACATTTTTTCAGTGAACGAGAGAAACCATTTTAATAACCTTACATTCTTTTCTAAAGGAAAAGCATTTTGAAATACTGAAATTAACCATTTCTGCGCAGGTGGGAATTTTTGTGTCACTGAAACAGTTCAGTGTAACTGGTGTGAATTTCTGAAGTATCTTGGTTAACTTCTTTTCTTTTTTTTTTTTTTTAAAGGAAACTGCTGAGAAACAACTTACCCAGCCCAGCTTAAGACAGAGGAGCTATTTAACGAGCAGGCGTATGCAAGGCCAGAGTGCCCGCAGGACGCTCAGCCGTGCTGTGCCTGGTGAGCTGACTTGCGCTGAGGCCCGTCTCCCGCGCGGGCGTTTGTGTGCTCTGGTGATCTGCGAAATGCCGCTCGGCTCCTCCAGCCCCTCGCGTTCCCCTCTAGCACTGGAGCTGTGGGTCGGGCACACGAGCAGGTCCCAGGGCACCCGCTAAGGCCAGCAGCATCCCCGCCACTTGCGCTGGGCTTACAGCCAGAGCCCGGTGCAAAAAACGAATGTTGACCCTCATTCAAATGTTGTCACGGTGCCTTGAATCCTCAACTTTTATTTTCAATCCCAGCATGATGTAATCACCATTTTTCACACATCTACGTGCAGGTTCTTAAATAGTCTGACCAACCCAAAACCCTTGCTCAGCCTCTTTCCACCAAAGATAATGCAATTTCTGCATTTAACATCTCTCCAGAAGCACTGCTGCTGAGAACACTGCGGTGGTACTGGCCACCGCAATTTAATTAGCACCAGATTTCATGCTGCAAAAGACTTCCGAGAATAATTGATGTAAGAACAGAAAGCTGTGATGTAAGAACATGTTCTACATAATACAATTAATAATTGAGGTGGACTGAAAGCAACAGCATGTGACTCGCACCTTGTGAATGCACGTGTAGCCTGACCCTAGTCGGAACACATGGGTCTTCATGTTGTCAATCTGCAGGAAAAACACTCCGCTAGAGGGGTTGTGGCTTTGGTGCCCCACCTTCCTCCTCCTACCTTGATGCTCCCAAGGGGACACCCTGCCACAGTTTTCAATTGCCAGGCCTTGCATTTCATGATTCACACAGCATGACCGGCAGCACAACGTTCGCTGCCTCTCCGCCAGTGACCTCAGGCTCTGCGCTCCCCGGAGAGCTGGGCGCGGATGATGGCTCACTCCACAAGTCAGCTGTGGCATCTGCCTGCAGAGACAGAGCTGGACCAGGTAAGGGAATTGAATGGCCCAGGGCGTTGATGTGTGAGAAGAACTGCAGTCTGGGTTCAGATCCAATTTCACCTAGAAGCCTCAAAAAAAGCGTTCAGTTCTGTCTGGCGATTTACACTAGAGGCAGCCAAACCTCCGGCTCGCTGAGCAAAGTGCCGAAATCACCTGTGGCTCCCAACGATACGGATGCACAGCTCTCTCCCGGGAGGGCAGCCGGGTGCCGAAGGAGCACCGGCACCAGCAGCGGACCCCAGGGACAGGGCAGGGCATCGTCTCACCCCCGCTGCTGCCGCACGAGCCCAGCCTGCTGCGTTACGTGGGATAGCCCAAGCTGGGGAGAGTGACTGCTTCCAGGCAGGGGACTGCAGCCCTTGCTTGCAGCAGCCTCTTTCCCTTTGCCCTTGTCAGTCTTGCACCTTGTTGCAAGCCCTGAACACACTTCAAGGAATTATAAATCAATAAAAACGAGAGTGTTGCAGAAGTTCAGTACGTCGGAGGCAGACTAAAAGGCCATAACTATCATGAACAGACGGAAGCGTCGCGAGTCTTATTTCACAACAGCTTTGGTGCTCCCTGGTGCTCCTGCACCAGTTAGAACTAACGCATAATAAGTCCATAATCTGCCAGTGACTATATACAGAACGTGCTGCTGAACTGCTGCTTGCAGCCCAATTCAGACGCATATTGTGCCCTCTGGATGTACCACGGTGCTGCCTGGAACTCGGCACAGCAAATAAATACACATAGTCTTACATAGCCAGAAAGCAGAGCTGCTGTAAGCCTAGGATTTACGCAGCGCAGGGGTCAGCATGGTTTTGATTTTGCACATGGCTTTCATAGTTTTCCATGGAAAATAAACTCCCACTATTTCCCTACCACACCCCACCCCAATTTCTCTGGGTACAAATAACAAATATGTGACCTAATGCAGTGCTGTGCCGCTGGATGTGGAGGCGGAGGTTTTGCAGCACCCTACGCTGATGGTCCGCCACCAGCAGCTCTTGCGTGGTCGCCATCCTGCTGCGGGGAGAGCCAGGATGGGACCAGCCCCGAGCTGGAGAGGGGCAGTCAAGCCCTGCAGCGCTGTCTCCGCTCTGTGCCAGGCTAACCAGTGCTAACAGAGGTAATCGTGAGCTGATAGATTTGCCCCGGGGTCTTTCCCTTGCAATATAGGTCATGCTCTGCATCTTGCCTGCAAAGCAGGAGAGTCGCCCCGGTCTTCTTGCTGCAAAGCAAATCCTGCCTTGGGAATGGCAGTGCTCCTGTGGGTTTCTGCCGGAGAAGGAGGGGAATAAACCACCCAGCTCAGAGACACGAACACATTTCTTGTCTGTCACATTTTAACATCAAAACAAAATGCTCCTGTGGTGGATGGCTTCCTTATTGCTTTTGCTGCCTGAACAACCACAGACACCAGTCCAGACGCCACAAGTCTCTATTGCATCAGAGGCTGCGGTTGAGAACATCTCCAGCTCAGTGAGCGCTCCGTTGCATGGCCACAACCATGTTATGCTCCTGGTGAGGACTGGAGGGAAGAGGGGAGATGACCAGAGCTCTCCTCATCTCTGTCCATCTTTCTGCTTCCCAGTTTTCCAGACTTCAGGAGTTTCTTGGTCAGGCTGGGGCTGACCTTGCCTTGTCCTGACCTCCAGGGCATTTCAACGGGCTGACACCAGTGATTCAAACGTCTGTGCTGTATTGCTGCTTACCATCTCCCAGCCTTTCATTTAATCTGGAACACTATGGGATTGGGCAAAACTGCCTTGGAAATGTGTTCTACACACCACCCGTGTTCGAAGCTGGGGATGGTTTTATCAATTTTCCTTTAAAACATCTGGCATGGATTGCTCGGAGGCAGATGGCAGCGTGGATGAGGTGTGTGTCTGACCTAGCTGGACATCAAAGACTACCCTGCAAGAACAGATTTTAATGTTTTAAAGAAAGGCCCATTACATCCAAGTGTGTTTCCCCACAGAATTACCAGAAGTAAAACCAAAAAGGAGACAAGTAGCTTCTGGGGCCAGCTTTCTGTTTGTTTTCTTAGGACACTGGCTGAAATGTGTCTATTAAACCAAGCATCCACTGCTTGCAAAACCACAGGGTGTTATGAAATTTTGAGTTGAAGGAGGTCAGCAGAAAGACTCTAGTGAGGCTAAATCAAGCTTAAAATAAATCTGGCTTTTGGTTTGTGGCAAAAACTCTGGAGAAGAAATTCCAGAAAGATGTTTTAAAGTTTAGAAAAACTTTCCCTAAGATTTAAGGAGTTCCCAGAGGCAGCAAGGGGCCAAGTGCTGCACCCACAGCAAGCCCTTCCTCTAAAGGGCCCACGGAAAGGAATGTGCACCTTTTGATATATAAAGTGAGAGTCCTTAAAATCAGAGTCTTCCTCAGGCAACTCAAGACTTAACATTAGGCACGAACAACATTTGTAACCATCACCTTAGAGGACAAAGCTAAACAAAGATCAAATGATTAATTTTGTTGTTTACAATGTAGGTACAATGCTCATTCCCAGGTGCAAGGACTTGAACTGCATTAGAAAGCACTCACCATCTCATAAAATAAATGCCCTAATTTGTCTGTTTTTTCTAACCGGTCTTTAAAAACTGATTACAAATAGAGCTTTTCTTCCTGCCTTTTTCCTACCTCCTTTCAAACAATGGCCCATCCAAGGGCATCTCTCGGCTACAGCTGCTGCTACCTGCGAGAGAATATGTAGCAGGCTTCACCTCCAGGCATCACCTTGGAAACGGCAGAGCGGCTTTATGCGGTGTCCAGAGGAGAGCGGGATGCTTTGCAGGGAAATGAAAAAGGCATTGCCCTTCTCCAAAGTGCTCTCAATCTGTTGTTTATGCTAGGTAACAGTACCCAGGTGGACGTATATTGGCACGGGCTGATGCTTGCGGCCCTCGGCCTTGACTCCACAGCCCTGAGCACGGTGGGGTCCGTGGGGGGAGCGCGGTCGGGCGCACAGTTCTCGGTTCCCAGGCCTAGGACGTCGTTTCCAAGACTTGCGTTAATACCAGCGACAGAGGTCTGTCGGGCACGTCTCTCAATGTCTTTTGTTATCGCGAGGAGGAGTCTTTGCACTGCGTCAAAATGTTCTGCACCGCGGAGGGAGTCCGTGGCTATTGCTGCAACATAGCTCTGATTGCAAGGAGTTGCATTGTGCTGAAATAAATCACATCCTCCGCTGGTTGGTGTCACCGTGGAAAGGAATGGCTTCGTAGCCTGCAAATCTAAGGCTGGTAATGGACAAAATGGAAATGCATGCACTCAGCTTCTCACAGAAAAGGTTTATTCATTAAAGACAAACCAGAAAAGCAGTATCAATCCCTGTAGAAAAACTACATAAAAGTGACACACACACTGACAAAGCCGTAGAATAGAATCAGGCTGTTGTTTCCATCTTCCTTTAATCACACCTTATCCAAGCAGCCTGGTATTGTCATCCACCGTTGCTCTGTGCACACGGAATAGCTCGGCTGACTGCCACAGGGTCGGCTGCATTGTCTCCGTGATGTTTTGGCCACCCCAGAGATCCCTTCCAATGCACCACCATAAATAAGGCAAAGTGAAGGCCTGGGAAGGCACCTGTGGCATAGGTCAGTCTCGTGGCATTTGTTCTGCTGCAAACCAAGGGGATCCCACTTGTTTTACCTAATTACCAGGGAATTTTGCAAATGTCCTGCGCAAAAGGGATGGCAGAGCTGGGGGAGATGCAACTGTGCTGGGGGAGTGTTGCAGCCTGCGGTGATGTGACAGCTACACGTGCCCTTGACTGCGTGGTGTGTCTCATGAACCGAGCTGTATTTTGTAATGTATTCACAGCAAAACCCCGTAATAGGGATGCTGGTGAGAGGGAAGCCGGAAAAACGGCAGAAGGTCAGCAGAGATTGCGTGACTGGGGGTCAGAGACAGCGAGCATTAATTGTCTTTGGCTTGTCAGCTGTCCGTGATATTTGTATATGTCTTTATTTCTAGAGGTGATACAGGGATGCTGTAAGAATAAGGATCACTTCAGCTTGCAGGCAGAAGGATGCTTCTGATAAAGGTGAAACGCTTTGAGAACACTCCTGACACTGAAAAGATGTTTTCCTCCATGCTTGGTCTTGATGAGACAGAAAAGCCTCCAGGGTGAAAGGCGGAGATGCTGTACCTGGAGCGGAAATCGAGCTTTTCCCGACTTACTGCTTTCGCTGCAGGTGAGTGACTCCCCGTCCACCCCGGGAGCCCACATCAGGCAGCCTTCAGCGGTCTGCGCGGCCAGCTGCCGAAGGAGGGAGGCAATGCCTCCTGGTGCCGGCGGCCACATGTGGCATCAGTAAGGACTGGCAAAACCCAATGCACGATTTCCCACCACGGGTGGAGGCAAACGGGCCTTGGGACTCGGGACACAATCTCACAGAGGTAAAGCCAGGAGAAGCTGTCACCAGCTGATGTACCGGGGCTGTGTGTGTGGTGGTGGTCCCTCTGTATCTCCGTGAGCCTCAGAGGAAAGACGTGGCCACACAGAGCAATCCAGCAGCCATGCAGGATGGCTACATACCATAAGCAGTTCATTTACTACCTTGACTCTTGCAGGCCGCCTTGGGCTGAAAAAAATCAAATGATCCACAGAGAATGAAGCAAATGAAAAACTATAAACATCTGTCTCTGGTGCTGGCTGAGGGTCTGGGAAAAGCAGCTCACCTGCATCTCAAGATGATGGAGGCACCAACAGGGCCTCAGGCTTTGGGAAGTGATTGCGTGTGGCAATGGGAATGAAGTGAAAACCATTAATTAGCATCATTACTAGGAAAAGCAGAATTCTTTTATACGAACAGGGTAAGTTCATGGGGAAAGTAACCTTTTTATTTATAGATGTTAATGTTTTTCAGCTGAAGGCCTGAGCTTGAAGACATGGGCAGCCATGCACAGCCTCCCTGGTGCTGCAGCAAAGCCAGGATTAACTTCCCCAACAGTGGTTACAACTCGGGGGGGGGAAGAGAAAATGGGTGCTTGGTGTTGCCATGGTTACTCCGAGGCTGGACTTGCTAAGAAAGAACAGGAGGTTACCGTAGTTTGGATGTACCCTAAGCATTGTTTTTTAAGAAAATACTTCAAAATTTATTTTTTTTTTTTAAAGAAAAGGGTTTCATCCCTTGTGCAGAGGGGACATGGATGAGCTCACACATCTCGCAGTGGGGCGTTTTGCGATTACCACTACACTTAACTGTAGTGCACAGACTTGCAAAGGTGCTCTGCCCATGGCCTGATTTTGCATGTGGGCCTAATAAAGTGAAAGAAGGGGTGGCTCAAAAATTCGACATTTCTCCTTGTCCCCTTTGCCTCTTGTTCTTCTGTTCTCCATGAGCTGCACTTTCTGTGCTGCCTTCTCCCAGTTTCTGCTTCCCCACCCTCACCCCTTCCCCTCTTAGCTGCCAAAGCAGCTCGCTGGCTTCTCTTCAGGAGACCCTCACCGCAACTGAAGTCTCAGAAACATCTCCAAATATCCACATCTTCCTTTCTTCCTTCCAGTTGCTACCTCCCCTCCCGTGACACTCACTCATGGGACATTCATCTGCTCTCCCTGGCACACCTCCCGGCAATTTTGGGACTTACATCCCTGTAGGTCATCAGTTTCTCAGCCTTTTTTTGGGTATGTCTTCCATGGCCATGGCATTTCCTTCATTCGCTCCTCACCACATCCAAGCCCACTTTGCGCTCCTAAGGGATGCCCTTCTCATCTCTCCTCCACTTTCCCTCTTCTTTCTGTTCTTACCAATAACTACAGCTGGGGTTAGACAAAGCCTTCACTGTTCCAGACCTCCAAGGATAACAGGAGGAAAATGCTGTAAAAACTCACCCAAGTTAACTCGGCAAAACAGATGAGACTTCTTCTTGCAGTTTAAGAGCAACAGCGGGAGCTTTTGCCAATTTTATGCAGAACTTAAAAAAAAGGGTCAGTGATATTCTCCGGAAAAGAGGGTCACATTTTAAAACCTGGGAGGAGAAGAAGATTTTTCTTTAACAACTGAGAACATGCTCAGCATGAACTCAGACAGATCTGTTTCCCTGAGTTATGGGCAGACCCGTTTCTTACGGAGTGGAAAGTGCTGCAGCTCCTTTGGCTTAACATGATCGTGTTCAGAGTCCAGCATCTCACCCTGGGTGAGGAAACTGGGACTATGGTCTTTTTGTAAGGCTTTAACACTGAAAGCACTAAGGAAATATTGTATGTAAGTGGTAGAACTAGAACGGTTACTAAATTGCTATGAGATCGTCATTTAGTATTTTATTGCCATTTAAAAAAAATAATAATTTTTTAAACTGTTTTAATAAATGCTTCAGGGATGATGCTTTAACTGACTATCACAAATACCGTGACAAGGCAGCAGATATATAACTCCTTACTGCAGATGTGAATTGCCTGAACATTAAGCCATCCGAACACAGGATGACAAAACGGAGAGCACAGCTTTTGTGCTGCCACCATTAGATACCACTTCTTAGATTGTTTTAGAGTGATTTGACCTGAGCCAATATAATTCCACCTACCTTTTACATGATGTTACTGCAGTGTTTTCTAGGAGAAAATGATGGTTTATTTCAACCACGGCAGCTTTTTTCACAGGCCAACCTACTTTATAGATGAGATGTATACGGTCCTTGCAAACTTCAGCGATTTATTCTGGAAACAGCAAGATACCATGCCGGAGAGGCTCAGAAGGAAGACTGGCACAGTGGGTTTTATTCCCATTTTATACAAGGGAAACTGAGCCCAAGGAGGTTAAACAAATGGTCAGAATCACCCAGGGCATTGGGCAGAAAAGGAAACTCAACCCAGACCCTGTACATACTAAGCTAGAGCACGAGCAGCAAGTAACATCCAAGGGGTAACCCAGGTTAGATCGATTCCTAAAGGGTATCCTCAGCAGAAAGTCTTCTTCCAAGAAACGCATTTCTGGCAGCCCTTCCCCTACCAGTTTTCTAAGCTTTCAAGCTGCCAAAAATGAATTGCTCTCTTTGACAAAGCTTTTGAATTCATTCAGGCTGAATCTGCTGCCCCTTCTGGATTCGAGTTATTACCCATTATTTTTATCTACGATGCATCCGGTTACCACATACTCTTAAATAAAGATATTTTCCACTTTTCTTCTTTCGCACTTTGAAGCAAATAAAATGGCTGGAAATGTAGAGAGGTGACCCCTTTTTGAGAAGCACAGGATTTTCAAGTAAATCTTTAGCATAGAGTACTTCTCACAGCAGCAAGTTATTTTACTGAAGCCCACAATGTAGTGGTTTTATATACCATTTATCTGCAGTCATGTAATGAAATATCTCTTCTTTGTTCCAGCCTGTTTCGAATTTAGTCACCAAGAAACAAAAGAACTCAGAGAATACACCCGTCTCTTATCTGCCACAACAGCAATGTCATATTTTTAATTTTTAACAAGATGATTAAAAGTGCTTCATTAGCCAAAGACAAGGAGCTGTTATATGGCCTGTAGAAGCTGAAATGTGATAGAAATAAGCATAAATAAAGTTATCGTAACCAAACCCAACTACAGCCTGCTTCCCTTGACTTCAGTTGGCATGAAGTGCCTACAATAATGTAGACATTTTAAAAGGGGGAAGAGAAAATTTCTCATTTCTCAGTCAGCCTTGACTCAGGTACCTATTAGCCAGGATGGGGAAAATTTACCCTTGATAAAAACAATTTCTGACTATTTAAAGTTGCAGCACTGTCTCACTGTTGTTCAAAATCATTTGGGCACCATCCTGGAGGGAACTGGGAGAAGTGGGAAGAAGACTTGCACAGAAGAAGAAAGAAGGATGCTGCTTTTCTGCCCAGGTTTGCCAGCATTTGCCAGGGGGATCAAACGGGCAGAAATCAATGGAGCGATCCACAATGCCTTTGAAGCTGCATGTACATGCTCTCTTTTGACATCCTCTATAACTGGTAGGGTCGCATGTGGTAAAATGCTTGCAATGTCCAATCGTTCCTTGTTCTACCCCTTTCCCAAACAAACGGCACATGGCTGATGGCACGACACAGTCTCTGGAGGTGGATGCTTTAAAAACAAACCACAGTATACAATTGTGCCCTGATTTCTCTCTGGAGTTAAAGGTATGCTCAAATGTGTATCGTAGAAGTGACCATAGCGGTTAAGTTCCTTTTCATTCGTATACATGGACAAGCCGGTGCATGCGGCATTTTTACTACTTCAAAATAAGTAAGTAAATAGATAGATAGACAGATAAAGTCAGACTAGCAAAAGCCCTGAAACCCAGCAACCATAGCCTTCTGCTAATGGTTTGTGCCCAGAAACAGCGTACATTAACAAGCCCATCTCTGCTGCAGCTTTTGATATTGCTGTTGCACTTGACAACTCTGATGCTGAAGTGGCTCCGAAAATGTCTCTGCCAGCCTTGCTAATGCACAAACTGCCTCCTTGCACTTACAGAAATGCCTCTTGCAAGCACATACTGTGCAAACACGTCAGTGTTTATTAAATCTGGGGCTGAGATGTGGAGCGGCCTCAGTCTTGTCTGATACCAAGGCAGACGATGTTCTACCCCCCACAGGATCAGCTCTTAGTTGGTAAATAATGCTATATTCTCATTCTTCATCAAGTAAATTCCCTTTCTTTGGTGATCACACACTCTTGGAGTGATTCCAGCCTTATCCAAATGTGACTTGCCCTTTTGGGAATTTCCTTGAATATTTGCTCTTGTAGGGATGGGAGAAGCTCAGAATTATGGCACCCTGTATTCATATAAATACCATGAAATGGTTGTTTACAGTGAACTGCTTATCAATCCAGCAAAAAGCCCCACTGCACAAATGATGTGAATTAGGTTAGAATAACAGGTAGCTCTTAAAGGACCTGCAGCCGAAACACAGACATATTTATACTTGCTGCTGTGAGGTTTCTGGTGCTCAGCATCTTTTTGGATCACATCATTATATTAACCACTCAAGTTTTCTGAGGGTTAAAATACTTGGTTTGGACTTTAGGAAACAAGGTGGAAATGATTCGACGATCCAGGAGCCCAGTCAGTTCCAATAATCTCATCAAGCAAACTAAATATTTAACTTGAAGTACAGATGCTTTTTGTGGTAAGGAATTAGTTCTGGACTGGAATTTCACAGCTGGTTTTGGTATCTTTGATCTTGGACCGAACGCTAGCCCCCAATGCCCCAGGCTTGGAGGCATCTCAGCAAGGCCACCCCTGAATCTCAGTCTTCACTGAAATATGCTGCTCTACGAGGAGTGGAAGTGAAGTTTCCCATGGGGTAGGACTTTGCATCTCCACATTCCTTCCCTTCCCCTCCCAGCTCTCTCATTTCCTCTCTGCCTGGCCGGGCAAGCGGCAGCATCTTTTATGCCGTGCCTGAAGTTACATGTGGGCTGACTGGCCAGCAGGTTCTCGTTACAGATAAGATACTGAAAGTGTTTTTCCCTTTGTGGGGCTACCCTGGGGATGTCTGCCTAAAACTTGTAGGATGGCATATCTGGGGACCTCTGCCTCTGCCAAATGGGACTGAAAGTGATAGGTGGATTAAAAAAATTCTCAATCGGGTCACCGAGACAAGGTGGTAGCATACAGTTCGGTTTCCTTTGAATAATATTCCTAGAAACAGCTTATCGAAATTAGCTTTTCTAGCTTACTTCTTTTTTAGTGCTCAAACTGATGTGTTCTTCTGCAGCCAAAAATCTCACTCCAGACATGGGATGTGTCTACTGCATAGCATCAGGTGATTCAGATTAACCTTGTGTCAGAAGCAAAAGCAGCAAAATGTAGTTTTGGTGCCTTGTCCTCCACTGTGTCATGTAGCTAAAGCATCATGGGTTGGTGGTAGGTGTCTGCACCACAGTCTAAGGTGCAAAGATGACAGGCTCACGGGAGTTTGAATCCATTCCCGTAAAGGAGCTAGAGACTTTTGATGGACCTCTTCTCCCTCCGACTCCGCTCAGGGTGGGGACAGAAACAGGGACTGGCACGTTGCAGAAGACCTGGGGAAGAGAGAGGCAGAGATCAAGAACCTGAAACACACAGGATTATCAGCTTCATCAGGGTTCCTGCTAGTCTGTTTGAGCAAGGCATCATAAAAACCGGTGCCATAAAAAACTGTGCCTTGCCATGGCTTCAAAAATTCCTCAGAGTGCCACGTGTTTGCTTCCCTCAGCCTGCCCACATGCAGAATATGACTCCTACCCCTTCTGCCCCACCATGAGACCTACAGGCCCTGCTCCTTGCCAAGCTGAACTACAATTACTGCCAGCACTGAGTCTTTATTGCTTGGATTTGATTTGCGTGTTGCTTTTCCAGCTTGCTCTCCACCCACCCCATAATAAAGGATGGGCAGTGTCCTCACTTTCCTGCCATCCCTTCCCTCCTCCTGGGCAGTCATTCCCAGGGGAGCTCCCACGTGCTCCTCATTCAGTAAATGGGGAGGCTGTCAAAATGTGCAATGAAGAATGTTTTCCTTTCGGAAAACATATTGTCATCCAGCAGCTTGTTTGGGAACACCCCAATAATAAGTGAAATTTTAAGAATGATGTTGAAGGTGGTCAGGTAAATTGGGCTTTTCTAGGCTTAAAGGCTATGCCAGCAGCATCCTAAGGCCCCAGTTCTCCACCTCTTTCTGCTCAACCAGGATGGACAAAAGATGCTGTCTGTGCTGCCAATTCCCCAGCGTCATGCTGGTGGAGAGGTGTTCCCATCCAGGACTCCCTTGCTCCTGCCGTCAAAATGCGGTGGTGTGAGCCCATAAACCCCCTCACTGTTACTCTGGGTTCAACTGCTCTACAAATGGCAATTAAAATTCATTAATTTGATTGCTCAGAGACAAGCAGAGGGAAGATGGAAATTTTTATCCCTTTTCCCTGCTAGGTTTCTTGGACATAGGGTGGAAACCTGGGTGATCCATGAGCTCTGTTGAGCATCCTCATGAGCTGCTACTACAACCAAAACTCAGTGATAGGGAAAAATAAATTATTTGGGATATTTTGAGGAAACAGCAGACAGAAGAGCGATAAGATATTCTTTTTTCCCCTTGTGGTGACAAATTTAAAAGCCAAAGAAGCAGAAAGGTAAACAGTAAGAAAGATTCACAAGCTGCATTGTTCTTTTTGAAAATGTTAAAAAGCTCCAGATCAACGAGTGCAAAAGCAGAACATGCTTCCATCGGCACAACTCACAATGAAATTGGACATGCGCTTATAGGTGCTGATGGCTGCCAGGTGGCAGGTTCTGATCTTTCAGCTGTCATACTCTGGATTAAAACTGATGGGCGGACTTAGCGTCTTTTAAAAGGTGAAATGAAAGGGTCAAAAGAGCCCCAAACCTTGTTATACAGCAGTAGCTGGAAACAGGAGAAACACTACTAGAATAATTCTGACCCAACAGGTAGAACCAACCCAAAATGCTGGGAGACCTCTCAGCGAATGGCTGCCAGTGCTTAATTTTAAGGGTTACTGGCAATGGTGGAAGAAAAAGGCAGAGAAGGTGAACATCCCCAGTGACCGTGGCCTTCAGAGGGAGCAGAGAGCCCGGGCTCCTTGAGGGACTGGAGTGGCTGGGCAGGCAGGACTGGAAACTGTGAGCAAGGAAACGGCTGCTGTATCTTCCTACTGTGCGGGGACGCTGTGAATAGAGCACATCACACTACAGAAATATCCTCTTCACTCCCCCAGCACACCAGCAAAGCTCTGAATGGGTAGGTTAACACCTATGCTGACAGGTGGAAATTGGATTTTCTTCCAAAACTTTAGCTGAGAGACTTAAACTCCATTCCCTGTACACTTTATTTCAAGGGTTTGAAAGCATCTGAGGACAGACTTTTCTGAGCTGCTCAGCTTAATTTTGAACTGCTGCTGGTATTGCTGGTAAGGCATCCTCCAGCTGTGTGCCAGCAACCCGCAGGTACACCATGTCCTACCTACAGGTATGTCTCATGCTCTTGTTCGGAAAAAACAGAACCAGCACTGAGTCTTATCTGTGGTCTTAGTACTGATGAGCAAAATGTTTCTTTGTAAACTGTTTCAACAGGCAACAAGGGACTTTTTAATGCAAAAAGGTACCATATTTCATTACGTAAAATGTCAGCTCGCAGAGAGCAACCTTACATGACATAACCCATATTTCAGTGGTCAGAATTAAGCAATGCTTTACAAAATGCAGGTTATGTTTCAAAAGACACTATTCAGAATAGGCTGAAAGTGTTTACTCTGAGGGGGGAAAAAGTGGAGACTCAAAGGAATATCTGGAAAAAAGTTGCTGAATTAAAATCAGTTCAGCAGACATACATGTTCTAGCATTCCCATTGTAAGAAACAGACCTTTGTTCAGTTTATTTATTGAGGTATTTGGGAGGGGAAAAAACAAGTCTTGCTTTTCTGCTTCTGCATTTATTGTTTATAAGTTCAGCACAACACAGGAGTCTCTCAGTGCTGGCACTACGAACAAGACCCCAGGAATCACACAGCATTCTCAGCTACAGCAAGTACCAAGTCACAGTTTCCCTGGGATATTGTTCTCCACGGTGGATGCTCTGGAGCAAGTCTGACTTTCTGCAAGACCTCTGTGCTTATGGCTTTAAAGAACACATTGTTTAAGGGCCAGTGGAGATTGTCTAGAAAAAAGCCAATAACCGTAAAGCTAAAGAGGTCATAAAGCTCCTGAAATCAAGTGTTATTGTACAACATGTGAGATTCCTTTTGTTTTGCTCTAAACCTCTTCAGCATTAGAAAAAGTTTTCTCAGCTGAGGCATCTGGCTGTGGAACAAATTCCAGAGGAGATTAGGTGAAACTGAATTTGGCCATCTAAAGGAAAACCTGCGGTCCTTTGCTTTAGAGAAAACCTTGCCAGAAGAACGACACTGCTTGCATCATTCTTCAGTTTAGTCCCTCGAAGCAACCGAAAACTCTCTCAACCAAAGCAAATAAATCGATAACCTTATCCTCAGAACATCTTCTTGCTTTGAAAAGGAGGCAGTGCCTAGGACTCCATGAAGCCCATCCAGGAATTTGTTGTCAATAACCATTGTGCACAGAAGTAGCTCAGATACTCTGGCATTGGGTACGAGAAAAGGAGGTAAGCTGATTGAAAGGTACTCGGTGTAGGTATCTACGCTGTGGTGCTGCTTTAGTGATCTATGTGTCAGTTTGTAATCGTGACACTATTGCTGTGTGACCAGAGACTGAGCTCTTCTGTGAGACCTCCGCCACCTCCAGGTGCTTTCCCGAAGAGTGGTGGGATGCGAGTTTGGTACGTGGACCATGGAGGTGGTCTCTCACCATTATGATGATCCTTAAATCAAAGTGACAGAAATGAATGGCTGGAAGAGCCCTATCTACTCCTCGTGCCGTGCTGTGGCAAGGTGCAGAACTGTGGGTCCTCTTAACCCAACCCGGGGAAGAGACAGAACAGCCTCTGGAAGTGAGCGACATGGACCTCTAATGCCACAGCCCCTGTCAACACCCACATGAGATGAAGTGTCTGGGCTCAATATTTTCTAAGTGTTTTCACTTCTATGTAAACACGTCCTCCCTTATACCCACACACGTGCATGTTCACTCTCCTGTAGAGCAGCCTTTTAGAAAAATGAACTTGCTATTAAAATGACAGCTTGTTGGACAGCAAAGACAAATTAGTGCTAGTTGCAGAATAACTACATTGACAAATTGCTTGAGTTGTATAATGTTAATGTCAGTGAAAAGCCCCAGGTCCTCAGCAAAACTGCAGCAATATGGGGAAAATGGAGAGAAAGCAGGACCCCAAAGTAAGTTTTGGAAATGTAAATAAAACAATAGTTCTGTGAATCGGGGTAATTACAGAATGGTGGGGAACAGAAGGGCAGCTTTAAACTCTCCTCGGGGCTGCCCTGCATGTGAGTTGCTCCATTGCCTTCAGCCCGTCACCAAGCAGCACTTGCAGAATTGGGAACTACACACGTAATTAAGAACCCCTTGAAACTAAAGAAACCATACATTTTAACCTCCCTGGCACAGAGACTATTACTTCAAGAACAGCAACGATTAGCAGCTCTCTTACTTTTTACTTGCAGTTATAACAACAGTTCAGTGTGTAGATTCCTTACATCATTGTGCGTGCAATGGGAGACCAGCACAAATATTCCAGCGAGGCGGTAAAACCAGATTGAGTTTTCCCAGCCACCTCGGCATCTTGAAGGCAGAACGCGAAGGTAACCGTGACCTGCACAACTCTCCAGACAGCCTTTCATTGACTTTATGGCTCACAGAGAAAACTACAATGCTGCTGAAACCCGGCTGGTTCAAAGGAAGAGCATGGGAAAGCACTGCAGTGATCTGCACTGTTTAGGCAATGAGTTTTTATAAATGTCATTCCTGGAAAATTTGAAAAATTTTCAGAGTATAAATAGTTTCCCCCCCAATGGATTTTGAAGTGCAATGCTACACTTTAAATAAACAATGAGGTAAATTAAAGTTAGTTTGTTCAAACGACTGGGTTTATTTTCTTAGGTATGAGGTAGAACATTTTAAGTAATTTGATTCAAGTAAGGGCAAGAAACCTAGTTGTAGGTCTTCACAGCAGTCAAATTAATCTCCTCTCCTTTTTGCTCCGGTTCATACAAACGTTCAATCCCACCACTAAAGGGGCAAGTTCATTTCTATAAACAACCTACTCGCTCAGCAGCTCACTGTAAGTTAAAAACAAGGTGTGGTAGCAGAGTTCAGTTCAAAACCAGAAAAGTACTTACTTTACCTGAGCACTAGTATTTAGTGGCAGGTTTTAAAAAAGACCCTGACCTCCACAGTTTGTAAGAACTTACTGTCCCGCACTGTGAATTTTCTTTAATATCGAAAACTGGATTTAGAAAAAAAAAAAATCTTCTGGATGGCCCTTATTTTCTGAAGTGTAAAAGGAAAACATTTATGCTTCTATAATGAGAGTACGGGAATTAAATGCTGTAATGTCAGACTAAGTAGTGTTACTTTAGCTCCTGTACGATTGAGTGATTTTACTATAATAGTTTCTCATAATAATGCTTTTTATCTGTAATACATAGGGGATGGAGAGACTGACAGAGCTGTAATCTTTCTTTCAGAAGCATGGTGTTAAATGAACAGGGGCCAAGTGAAAATATAATTCTGAAAGGAAGATAAAGATGGCCTTATATAAGACCGAAATAAGACGTGTCACCATTTCAAGTGAAAGATGTTAGCTCTGAAAATAATGCCATGCATTAAGAAGAGATGTCACATGAAGTCAACTTTGAATTTATACTACAAGGCCTAGAATTTATCTGTTTGCGGCAAAAAGGCTGCATACAATTGCGTGAGTTCTCTACAGCCCGTACTCTTGCCGCTGCTATTTGCTGTTTATACAGCGCCGTGCGTGCTGAGCATTGAACGCATTTATGAAGGCTAGGGCCCTGCCCCAAAAACTCACCATTTACTAGACCACAGAACGAACAAACATGTTCTCCTGGTTTCACAGCTGCCTGCGTGTACGTGCAAAGCTCCTCCGTGTGTACCGAGGCAAGCTAATGCTGGAACCGCTTCAGCATGGACGGGAGCTTCTACTGGAGCTGCCAACCGCTCATCAGGGCACACCGACATGAGCGCCTGCTTCCCTTTCCCTCCCCAAACGCCCGAGCTGTCTTTTCCGTGACCTTTTAAACGTGTACGATCATCGGCGAATGAAAGGCAAATACGCCGGAGCCCCTGAACTATACTGTAACCCGCCATCGCTACCGCGCAACGCCATCAAGAATTTTAACGCTGCAGTAAGGTTTTTATACTGCCGTAATCACCAGGTTTAATGCGGTCACATCTATTATTGTTACATCCCGCCGCCCAGTCGCGTCAAAGCCCGGCGCTACGGCATTTCATCTCTCCTGGGCCCCCACGCCTGACTGCGCTGCGGGGAACGGCCCGGGGAGCCGATGGCGACGGCGGCAGCGGTTCATAACCCGCGGGCAGGTGACGATGGCGGGAGGAGAGGCCCGGCTGCCGCGCCGGATGGAGCCTGGGCCGCAGCAGAGCCTCCTTCGGCCTAAGCCGGAGGCCGGCGGCGAGGCCTCCCGCACACAGGCCCCGGGGCTCGCCAGGAAGGCGCGCAGGGCCCTCGGGGCGCAACCTCCATTTTCAGCCCGCCCTGCCCAGGGCCTGGGGGGAGGCGGCGCCGGCGGGGTGCCGAGGGCCGCGCTGGCGAAGGCTCCGCGCAGCCGGTGGCAGCGGGCGACGCGCGACGCCAGAGCCGTCCCCCAGCACCGGGCTGCGTTCCCTCAGGGCAGGGGCCGGTCCCCGCGGCAGGGGCCGCCCGCTGCTCGGAGGGAAGGCGGCCGCGGGCGCCTCAATCCCCCGCGGGAACGACCGGCCGCCGCGGCCCCTTTAAGGCGCGGGGGCGCGCGTCACGTGGTGCTGGCCGGCTCCTGGGCGGCGGTGTAGTCCCCTGACCGGGATGGCAACGTCGGCCGGCGGGGCTGGCGGCGGCGGGGGGGGGTGGCGGTCCCACCCGGCGCCGC
>VZTL01035549.1:0-26699 GCA_013400535.1 Scopus umbretta | reverse complement strand
CCCCCCCGCCCTGTGCAGAATAGTAGCTTTAGCTCTCGGAGCAGAATTCGTCCAAAGCTAGGAAGGTGGTGCTACCACTGAATTGTACACAGGGGTAGTTCAGTGATTTTCTAATGTTAAGTTGTTGGGGTTTTTTCCATTGATCTAGGTGCAACAAGCCAACAGTGTGATTTAAAAATACCTTGAGTTAATGTGTTCTCATAGGCAGACTTTGGTTAGTTTGTTAATATTACAAGAAGTTATGGAACCTCTTTCAAATTCTATAACCGTATTAAACACAATAGTTGACTGTTTCAAACTTGTTGTAGGGAGTATTTCACAGAGATGGATGTGAGGCTCTGAATTTGGATAACACTAATGTTGCCGCAAGCCCAGAGACACTTTCGTGGACAGATGCGTGAGTGAGAACGTGTGTGTGCATGCTCATACTTGTGTGTGCATGTATCCAAGCTTTTTAAAACATGGCATTTTTGAATGTGGATTAATGATGTGGCTATGTAAGTGTAGGCATGAAGTAAATACTTTGTATGTGTGCATGTACCTTTTTTTTTTTTTGATTAGGAGAACACGTACATATGTGTTAGGTCTGCTGATGGACAAAGAAGTGCGTGGGTAAATGCTTAAAGGTTCTTTGCCACAGTGGATCTCACAGTGAAACCAGTCATTGCGAACAGAAGAGTTTGCCTTAAAAAGCAGTTCTGAGCCACAGTACAGTTTTGCCAGCCTTTAGTGTTTAATTGGTGTGGAGTTAATGACCAAAAGATTTCTTAATTGCCGTAATGCTTCCAGGCTGCTTATCTTCAATAAGCTGCTGCCACAACAGATGGTAAGTTAGTGGTTTAGCTGAGGTTCACTGGAAGGTTTTCACCACTTTATTTTAATGGCCATAACTTATCTGTGTGGCTGTGGATAACGTATAGTTAAAATCCAAACCTTCACTGGAAAAGGCTTCAGATGAATTAAGGTTTTATTTTCTTACTCAGCAAGAGATAGAACACTCCTTTACTGTCAGAAGAAACTTTGCAGTTTTATCTGTGTGATCATCTTTGTTTTATCTTTACTTCTTTTTCCTGGCTACTCCCAAGATTTGTCTCCACTATACTGTCATTCTCCGCTTCTTTTCAGGGAATCTACAGGGAATTGTACTGGTGTCTGCTGTGATATGAGACAGCTTGCAGCAGCAGCCTGAAGCTGGCTGGGATTTTTTTTTTTTTTCTTGTTTTTTTTTTTTTTGTTAGTGTCATAACTGGCTAAGAGTCTGAACCACTGGAATAAAAGTGGACAAAATTAAACTTCCATAATTTTCAGATTGCTTTAAAAAAGGTTCTTGTGCTTTCAATGGAAAAAAAATTACACTGATTTTTTTTTTCTGTCCTGAAGACAGGCTACCGTACTTGTACGGTATCCTCCACTAGCTATAAATCTGAAACCTTATGTAGGATGAGGAGGAACTTTGTACTGAGGAACACTGCATAGTAACTAAGTTAAATATTAATTACTATTTAATGTTTTCAGAAGTGCTGTTGTTGGCAACCTAGCTTACTGGTTTTTGGAATTATGGGGAAATCATAACACTTAATCATGCATACTTTGAATATTATTTAGACTGCTTCTTGCATGTGTTTTTTTTAAACTGGATGGCTTCATCTTATGTCTTCATAATAAGAATGAAGGGGAATATTCTTTTCTCAATATTTAAAGTCATTCTGACTCTGCTTTCACTTTTAATCAGGTGAAAAATCTAGTGATTGTGTAAGGTTTAGGGGATTGTTCTGGTCCCCAGGAATCTGCTGAAACATTTCTGGTAATGGCCTGTGGGAATTTATTCCTTAAGTAGAAGTAGAGGTTTCAAGTAGAAGTCTGAATGTGTGCTTGCCTTTGTGGCTTTTGACTAAGGACATAGAAATGAGTATTTGTCTAAATGTGAAGCCAGTTCTGAAACAAACTGTAAAGTCAGCAGGTTGCACCTAATGATGTTACCTGTTGGTGAGATTGGCTCATCCTCTCAGTCAATAAAGTATTTCTGACTATTTGACAGCTAAGCTGCAGAAGTCTACAGTATTCTGTGTCTGTTTTCTGTTAAAGCCTAGAGAATCCTAACCAGCCTTAGATGTCTCTTATACTGTAGATACTAAAAAAAAAAAATCTGTTAAAGACAGTTACTCCCAACCCTGTTCATAATTATGATAATCCTGAGAAAGTTGACATCCCTGTCACTGCCTTTTCTATGAAGTATTGGCTTGGTAAAATGGCTGATGCATAGTGTGCAATGTTATAATACGAGGATACTTTAACTATTGTAGTAATATTCAAAATAATTCCTAAATAGTTGTATTTTTACATTTTAATTGTTTTCCTAAGTTAGGGGTGAATTCTTCTGAGAAAATAATTTTCTATGGTTTCTTTGTGACTCGTGTATTTCCTTTTTTTTTTATAGCAGGAAGTTAGTCTTCACTGCTTTATTTTGCTTCAATTGTCCTATCTCTGACAATTCTGCAAAAAATATATTCTTTTGTATAGTTTCCTTGAGTAATTTAACTTTTTGAAGTTACCATGCAAAGTTTTGGTTTGGGTTTTTTTTAGTGTTTATATTAACTCGCAGTCAGCAAAAAAAGTTGATGCAATGGAGTCTGCCTTTATTGATGCTTTTAAGGCTTTATATTTATGACTAGTAAATTTTTAGTGTCCTTGTCTTAATCTTTTTCACCAAAATGGATATTTTGTAGGAGGGACTGTCTATGACATGAGAGAGTTTGGATAAGTATAGGAATAAGCTATTAGTAAGCGTTAGTACGTGGTCAGCGAGGTGTTACGTCTGATGATTATTTCTTTTGTAGGTGTCTCTGCTTAGTGGGCTTTACTGGGGTTTAGTGGAGCATGAATCCCTTTCATTAAACCATGAGAGGATCACTGGAAGAAGATGTCTTTCTGGCACCTGTTGTGTCTGCCCCTCCAATATGTTGTTGTGATTCTTCCTTTCCTCTTAAGCAAAATTTGATCGACACTAGTGAACAGGGAGGATGACTGTAGCTCTTCTTTCTGGAAAGCCAGTCCTCTTTGTGGACGGACATCCTGATCTAGCTGGCCTACCTGAAAGGAAATTACCTTGGATAGGCTTACAACTCCACTATAATGCCAGAAAATACTGGTGGGGAAGGCATAAAGGATGGCTATGTGTCCCACTGCTATCATGTGGATTTATCCTTCTAATTAGGCTGTCTTTATTTTTTTTTTTTTTTTTTAAGTCTTCCTAATCACACTTTTACTTACTGTGCATTCATGAGAAAGAGCACGCGTTTGGGTACCTGGTGAGCAGGCAGGCAGTCTGAGCACCGCGGCGTGTCAGGAGCTGGGTCGCTACTAGGGAAGCTGAGCTTTGTGGCCCTGTTTTTTCCCCTTTGTGAATTGTCTTAAGTAATCGTACTGATCATAGAGCTTTTTATCATCTCTTAAAATATTATTGGACAACAGTATTGGTAATTATCTACCTTGATACATATTAAAAGGTGGATGATTTCTCTGAAAAATAGATATTTTTTTTTTGTAATTGCATTCTAGGAAGCAGACATAAATCTAAGCAACCATCTTTTAGAGTTCTGCTCATAACCGTGGTAATTTAACTGTGCTTGCTTTACCTTTGAAATGTCATACTAGCCAAGTAGCCAGACTTGCTGCTAGTCTAAAATAGCTGCTTCCTCTGTGCAAAAATGCTTTGCTGCAATCTTACTGGAACACCTATCTTAGTTTCATTCTGTTACAATGATATCCTTGCGCGATAGGCCATGATTCTTGGGTGTGGGTTTGGGGATTTTCCTTATTAAAGAGCCAGTTAGATCCTGATGTTTTATTCTTGTGAAGGTACTTGTTTACTGTAACACAATTACCCTTCAACTTCCTTTTTCATAATCAAAACTCATTAGACTCCCAATTATTCTAAGCATGTGTGCTGGCTCCCAGGTAGTTCTTTGGTTCCTTCTGCACTTTTCTAACTCTGTCCTTAAGTTTGATACCAGGGCTGAATGTAATATTACAGAATCTCTTACTACTACTGTAAAATCTTGACTTCAAGCTTCATTCCATCGTTGTTTTTATCTCATTCGTTTATCCATCTTCTGGCCAGTAGAGACAGCACTGATTATATTTTTGTCACTTGTTTGTCTAACCTGCTCTTAAAATGACCTCGTTGATGGAGACTCCATAACCTCACCAAGCAGCCTGCCTTTGTCCTTAAATACTTCGTTGTGAATTTTCTATGGCATAGAAATCTCCCTTGCTGCAATTCAAACATTTTATTGCTTGTGCTGTTTGCTGTGGATACAGAGAACTGACTCTTCCTCCCCTCAGTATTCTGATCTGTAAGCTTGGTGTCCCCAGTTCTGTCAGCCTTTCCTGGCAGGTAATATTGTCTACATCTGGTAGTTGTTCTCTTGTGGCTTTTCTCCAGCTGTTCCTGTCTGGCTTGAAGACCTGTGTTCAGAATGAGTTGCAGTTGTCCCTCTGAGACTGACTGGAGCAGTATTAGGTGGAAGGATTATGTCATGTGTCACATAAGCTATACATCCCAAGGTAGCATTAGCTTTTTTCCAGCAGTCTGACCTTGTTGACTCCTCTTTTGCATATAGTCACCTATGCCTATTTGCAAATTCATGGTAGTTCTATGAAGATCTTGCTTTTTTGTTTGGCTGTGAGAAAGTCTTAGTGATTAAGACAGTCACAAACATTAATCAAGTAAATCATGACATTTATTCTTTCTCCCCTGTGTAACACTGTCATGGAAGAAAGTTGTATTGGTTTGACATGGCTTGTTTTTGACAAAACCAAGGTGGCTATTCCTCCTTTCCATATCATCTAAGTGCTTAAAAAGACTTGTTTGAATATATTTGACTAACTTTTCTTCTGGGAACTGAAGACAAGCCACTATTATTCCTCAGGTGTTTCTGCCCTTCACCATCCCTTTTCTCTCTCTCTCAGGTTTTGGGTTTGGTGTTGGTTTTGGGGGTTTTTTTGTTGTTTTTTAGGGGTGAGGTTGTTAATTTGCTTTGAAGAAAGGGTTTATACAGGTCACCTTTTTCTAAGCTTCTGATATCTCAAGCATCCTCCATGAGTTTGCAAAGATAGGATTATTGATTTTGAGATGACTCAGAGGATTTCCTGAGCAACTTGGTTGAATGTTATTGGATCTAGCCAACTTGGGAAAAAAAATGTAAGTATGGCTATTTCCAATAATAGACCGACTCTGGGTGGGTATTTTTACCCATTTATTTGTGCTAATTGTGCTAGTCACCTGGCTGTAGTTGATGTCTTTAGTGAGGACTTGTTCTTCATTAATCTGTTTTCCCTCTCCATTCAGTGATGGACAAATTCTCTTATTATTAGTAGTGTACTAATTGAATTTCTTATTAGTAGCCTCAAGCTGTTTTATGAGAACTATTTCATTTTGTGCCTTTAGCCTTTTCAATTTGTTCCCTGTATTCTTTTGCCATTGTTATGCTTGTTATTCCCTTTCTGTATGCTTTTCTGGGTTGTTATTCTCTTGCTATGTTTTCTATTCTCTTGCTGTGCTTGGTTTTCTTGAATTTGTTTGTATCTATTGTGTCATTTGAGAATTAGCTCTTCCTTCTCTTAGACTTGCCTTCTGCGAGCTCTTACTTAGTGATGTTAAATCTGTGTCTTGCTGTTCTTCCTTCCTTTCCCTCCTCAGTAACCATTGACTTGACAGTTCACTTCCAATGAAACTGTCTCTCATTGTTTACTGTCAACCACTATTTCTTGCTTGCTGCAGCTAAAGGAAGAGTCTCTGGTTGCTTTCCATGTTTTAAAATAAGCTCCTTGAACTCTCGCTGGAGTTCTGCCATGTTCCGTTCCCAGTAGGTGCCTAAGGTCTTAGTATCTCCTTGTAACAAGAAGTCCTGTGCTTTTCTTCACTCTTCTGCCTGCTCAGAAAAGGTATCATCTGTCGGTCCACCATTTTTGATGGTCTGTAGTAAGCTTACAGCTTGGTAACACCCATATGCTTTCCTCTTTCCATTATTTGTAGGCTTCTAAAATACCTCTCTCCGCATTTGTGATGCGTACGTCCTATAGATATAGGGCGTAACACTCCTGGGCACTTGGATTTGTTTGTTTCATTGCTTTTGGTTTGTTTTGTTTTGTTTTAGTTGTTGTTGGGTTTTTTTTCATATGAACTGACTGTATCCTCTTTCTGTTAGTATTCCAGCTGGGAATGGATTCTTGTGGAGTAGATCATAGTCTTGATCACATTCTAAGAATTCTAGCTTCTCTTCTTATGATTCATACATTAGCATGCATACCTCTAAGACTGGTGGATTGGTTGCTTGTTTCTTACGAACTTTGTATGAGCAATTGTTCGTACTTCTAGGCTCTTGTTCAGGTTGCCCCGGTATATCATCTTTGGACCCTTGATGTTTTGCTCGTGATCCTAGTGTAAAATATTCTTCACTCAAATTATCAAGCAGGAAGAGTTTCTTTTGTGTGTTAATTCCTTGAAATCTTCGACATTCTTGCCTACCAGCAGGTGGAACCTTATCACATGGTCAGCAAAGCCAAAGCTGTCCTCTGATAGCATTTTCAAACACATGGGGTTGTCTGCAGGATGAGTTTGGTCCTCACAGTGTTAGGATGTGGAGGGCTGATTGGGAGCTTCTTACTCATTCTTGGTCATTGTTAGCAGTATAACTATTACCCATGTGGATAAGCAGCCATGAACAGTAGTTCGTGTGATGAATGAACATTGAAACAGTTTTCTGTGACACCTTCAAGGTGGTGCACATCTGCCTGTTGGTTAGACCTGATATATGTGATTTCTGGTCCTCTTAGGAGTTGCTTCAGACAACCACTTTTGTTTTCTGGGGTCTGAAGGAGGCGGAGAACAACCAGAGCAGTATGCAGCCCTAGGTAGGGCCAGCAGACAGCTTGTTCTCTGTGGCTTTTTCTCTGACACAGCTGTCTAGCTGCCTTTGTCTTTGACAGTCTCTTCATAGATCGCCTTAAATACATCACAATCACAGATGTCTCAGCTCGGCTGCCTCCTACTTCTCCTTAATGCCCCACCCCCCAAAACCAAAACCCACACCCAAACTCCAAAAACCACTTTCTAAGACAATCTGTAAATGAAGAATTTACTGCACTGCATGTTTTCCTTGTGAACTTCCTCAGTATAGAACTGTCCCTACAAATCCAGTCTGGGACTTAGGTTTGGCTTGCTGTCTGGATATAGTCCTTACATCTTTGGGTCAGGGAACATCTGAGAAGAGAGTTTTGGAGATGCCACATTCCTTTTTTGTTCTGGTTGTGTATGTTGGAATCATGGTTGGCTTCCTGCTATTAGCACCACTGCCTTTTGGTGCAGAGTAGCTGAATAGACTCCCCTGGACTCTCTGATCTCAGCTTCTTAAGTTGCAGCAGTAAATCAGATGCTTGGGTCAAAGGATTTCAAGCTTTACATATTTCCTCAGTTAATTCAGTAAATTTCTGATCTCTCCTGTAGTGGTAGTTGAAGCACACCATGTGTTACGTTTCAGTAGTGTATTTCATGTGGCTATAAGAAATTTAATACATGATGTGATGTATGCATGTACGGTGGACATCTAGAGTTGGGCAGTTTGGGGATAATGAAGTGCAAGGACTGAGGTAATCTGCTATGGATATTAGCTTAACTTGTGGTTTTATTAACTTCATAGTGATTTGTTAGAAACATAACTTTTGAATGCAGTTCTGATGTTAAAGCTTGCTTGCTGCTTCTTCTCCCATAATTTTGCTGATTGCTCTTAAGTCTAGCGATTAAACTAGGACTTCGCTTCTTGTTGATGCTGATTTTTTTACAGGATTGAAGGGGCTTAGAACTGGAGAATTATTTCTTGGCCTTGTATTATCTGTGTCATGTCTGAGTACAGTGTATGCAATTTGCCTGACAGTTCTGTTTCTCTGTTATGGGAAAAACATGGATAGTTTTAGAAATTATTTTTGGTGGATCCTTCTGAAAATACTCTCTCCCATGCATGGCTTAATATTTTAGGATATTTTGCTGTCAAGAGTGGGTATGTTTAACCCTTTACTGTTTACCAGCTGAGGTCATTTTCTTGTTACATAATTCCTGGAGTAGAGCATCTACAGTTGTATCATTGAAGCTACATAGTCAAGTAATTAATTCCTAAATATTGTCTTCCACATCTTAAAATTGCCTTTGAATGACTGCTTCTTACTGTTCAGAGGGAAAGTGCTGGCACATTTTGAGGTTTTTTGTTTTGCATAATCCTATTAATTTTACATATTTCTGTTCAGGACTGAAGTATAAACAACAGATTAAATCTCTAACAACTCTCTGCTAGGAAAAAAATGTATATGCACAGTTGTTACTTGTCAGGGCTAGTTGAGAGAATTTTGGGGCGTTTTAACTACCTGCTCAGAACTCTTTTGGCCATTGTACTAGGGAAAAGAAATGCTTGAATCATCTTCATTATTAGCTTTGGTGCTTTTTTTTTCTTTAGCACATGTGGCTGCATAATTGCTGGAAAAACATTGAACATTTTTCTAGTACAGGAAAGGCAGAATCCTGGTAGGAGGTGGATTGGCTCTGTTCTGCTGTGTCATATTTGGCTACAAAGGGAAGTATTGCATGTGGGATATGTGCTCCTAAAGAATTTGTGATGTGTGTAATTAAAATCTCCTTCCCTCCATTTTTCCCCTGGAGAGCATGGGTTCTTGGTGGCTGCACATCTAGGTATTACAGACCCAAGTCTTTTTTCACTCAAGTCTAAGCTTGTCTGTGTTTAAATTAGTTCTGTTATTTCGTATACCTGCTGCCATTTCACTTGTCAACTAGGGAATAACATTCAATGCTGCACAGAAAACTCTTTAAATATAATTAATAACTGTACTTCAACCAGTGAAAGACATGATTTCCTCCTCCTCCCCTTATGGCTTAATATTGAATTTGATTTTAATTTGGTTTCAGGTTTTCAAGTTTGCTTTATCTTGAAAATTGTGCATACCTTTACACAAAACTTAAAATATTAAATTTTTCTGCTTTTTATTTTAAATGCAGTGTTAAAAGATATATGACACTTATAAAAAAAACTACTGCAGGGAAATTTCCCTTCATCTTCCCTGCCGCAAATAGAATTTAAAAAAAAACCACCCAGAAGACAAAGACAGCTCATATATTACAATTGAGTTGCAGATATATTTGGGCAACTGAAAAGCTTTTTGATGCAAATGGTGATAAAAATGTGAAGGGATCTGTGGAGGTTTTTTGGTACTGCCTATCTGTAGAAATACCATAAAATGCCTTTCATAACTGATTCAACTTCATTTGAAATGTATCTTCGCTACCCGTATCTTCCATTCTGCTTCACATCCTTCATGCTGTGACTGATAGTCTTTTGCTTCAGTTTGAATGTATTTCAGGACATTTTACTCTGTTTTCTATGTCCTTAGTTTAATTCTTGTTTTCCACTCACCCCCAGTGCATTAACAGTGAGACCTTCGTTGCTTCGCTAAGCTAAATGAACCAGGCCTCTTGCTGACGACCCAGTTTGGCTGTCACCGTGTCTTTTGCAGTTAGTTGTTTCTTGAAGGTGGTTGACCAAATGAGGTCTCCTCCAGAGGGCTGTGAAGCAGCACTAATACTTTCCAGTGTCTTTTGAAAAGTGTGATGCATCTTGGAATCATGTTTCCTTTTCACAGTCTTAGGGATGAGCATAAGCCATTGGTATAACCAAATCCTTATTCTTGTTCGCTTCCAAATCTTGATGGAGAATTAATTTCAGAAAGGCTGTTCAGTTGCAAATATTGCACAGGACACTTGTCAGTGTCTCTGATTTTTCTTGATGTTTCCTTAAGGTGTGAAATTTCTTGATTTGGAGCTGGGAGTTGAAAAATTCTGACAATTGGAAATGTAAATTATGAATAATTATTTGAATAGGATGAAAGGGAAGAAGTTACAGAATTATCAGTAGAAATCATTAAATATGCATGTGCACAGTGATACTTCTTAAAAAGTAACTAACTTCTGATAATGTATTTTTCAATTTACATGCAGTACCTCAGATACAATGCAAAATACAAAGAAGATAAGGATACTAATTGCTGCTGGCTTTAATCTGAATAAATAGTCTTATTTAGCCAAGAAATTGGTTGCACAAGTATAGACATGCTGTAGTTTCTTGGTTAGACACAATTTAAGAGCTGAGAGCCTCATACTTATTGTAGTTTGGGTTTTATTCTGTTTAAAAACATTTTTCTCTAAGAGAAGAATGAAGATACAATTACAAACAAGATGAGTGCAAGCTTATGTCATGGTTTACAGCCTTCTGATTTGTATTTCATTTTTCACTTCAAAATGTAGGGCCCTGATTCTTCCTGTCTTCACCATTTCTTTACTGAATTATCACTGGTTTAGTATGCTAAGCAAGCTGTAATGTTTCTGTGATAAATCCCCTTTTAACTTACTCTCCCTCCGTTAAGGTTAAATATAGATTTTTATATTTTTAACCATTTTTTTTTTAATGACCAAAGTTAATATTTTGTTCTGGAAGTGATTCTTTTTCCTCTGTTTATGATGCTCTGAGGAAATGGCTCATCATCTGAGGCTGTCCATTTGAACAAATAGTGACACTGTATTTTATAAAATGAAGTTTGACAGCTGGATAGAAGAGCAGCTAAAGCTTCTATTCTGTCCCCCCTGCCCCTCCAAGGGCAATATCTTTAATATATTGCAATACAGTGTGAATTTCAGTATGGTAGATGATAAATATTTTTCTAGTATGTATTATAGATTTAAGCATGGTATAAATTGTGATTCTGATACTTCTAGTCTTTTGTAAGACGAGACAGATGGTTGGTTCAAAGGAAGATATAATAGCAAGATGGGACTTGCAAGCATAGGCACTTTTCATGGCATCAGGGATCTGTTGCTTTCTCCTGTAGTGATCCTTCTCCGCTGGAAGGCAATTAACCATTAACCACCAGAGACTTCAGTCAGTGCAGGTTCACTATGGCATTAATAACCGTTGCTTGGAAGCATATGTCTTCCTTGAGAATGAACGTATGCAGGGCCACGGCGGTGGCTGGGGAGTTTTATCTTCAGGGTTGGGGTAGTACTACATCTAGTGTTTACTGCTTTTAAAAAAGTAAAGGTGACTTCAGCTTGTTTGCTTTCGAATGCAGTAGGAGTATTTTTGTTCCCAGATGACTTGGATCTTCTATCTTTTTGTCCTGGAAAACCTTCAGTCGCTAATTGTAAATGGGTATATCGCTAGTGGGTTATAGGGAAGTGTGGTAATGCTGTTAACCTTTTTGCGTTGGCTTGGAAGAAAACGTAAAATTTTATTGACAAAACTTCCAGAGGATATAATGACTTGGGAAGGGTAATAAATAAGAGCTCTCAGCTGATTGAGGAAAACCAGTGTTTGTTCATATGCTATGAACAAACAGTATTCATGCAAGTGTTGCCAAATTTCATGTGACTTAACTAGATAGATAGATTGACCTTTAGGGTGGCTGTGCTGATGGCCTGTGCCTAGCTGCACAATATTTTCTGTATAAAAAAGCAAAAGACTAGCCCAATCCTTGAATCTATTCACAGTGGTATCAAATGGAGGAGTAGGGAGGTTATTTGGTATCCGGCAGGGATTTCTTCCTGAATACCAGTTCATGTGGCTACCTAGTAGGAAGGATCATGCTAATTGTCTGTGTTCCTGACTTCCAAGGGCCTGTTTTCTAACTCTTTACTGTTTCTCAGAAGGTAAGGAATAAATGTCTCACAAGATAGAAGCATCTGAATACATAACAGAAGAAAAATTATGATGGAGAGTAAACAAAAATAATGAAATTTGCTAATTGATTCTGAGCCCAGATGAATTCTGGTTTAGAATACTTGCTACTTGCAATCTTTAAATAGGAATTGTGCTAGATCATATCTTCTGGAAAAAGCACCCAAATGAGAATTAATTCGGGAAGGTCTTTGGCCTTTGTTAATACAGATTTAATAAGATCATGTGCCAGGCAGTGCTGCTTAAGTACAGCTTATGTAGATTTGTTTTTAGTGGTGGAATTCAACTTAGAGTGTCTACAGAGCACAGCAGGACTTCTAGTAGGGTCTGGACTCTTCATTCTACACAGCAACGGTGTATTTCTTGGTGTGTTTTTTTGTTGTTGTTTGGTGTGTTTTTTTGTTTTGTTTTTTTTTCCTTAGGGTATTATTTCATAGTGATTAGTTATCACAGCAGACCTTTTTTTTTTTTTTTTAAAAAAAAAAAAAAAAAAAGAGGGAGGGCAGGAGTTTATTGCAGAGATTAAAGTAGGAATGAGTATACCCATCTGTACATTACATGGAAAGAATAGTTTTAAGTCTGCGTCATTCAAATTAAGGTCCAAGGAAGTAATTTGTCCTTGTTTAGTAAAACAAAATAGATGAAAAACCTCTTCTTTGCTTTAACTTCCAGTTAAAAAGTTAAGTGATTGTAGATCATTCTGTCTTATGGGATACACATCAGAGTTTCATCTTTTTAATTTTGGTTTATGAATGCTTCCTAGTTCCTGTAGAGATCATAGCTTTTTGTGTGTGTGCTAACATTTTCATATTGTGGCACTATAACCTGTGAACTCTTTACTTCCTAACAGGTGCTCATTTCCTGAAGGATGTATTTCAGATTGATTTAGCTAAAAGAAAAATTGAGTGCACTATTGAAGAATGTGTGGGAGGAAGGGCACAGAATATAGATGTTGCTCCCTTAAAACTCATTACAGAATAACAATATCTACATTCTTTTGAAAGTACTACTTCAGAGTTGTCTTTTTGAGGTACTACTGGGGGGAAAAAAAAAACCAAAACAAGCCCACAACTTTCCTAGATAGTTTCAGGCACCTTTATTTGCAGTGTAGCTCATTTCATTTAAGATGACTGTGTTTCTGAGCATAGGTTTTTGTAAATCAAGGTTTGATGGGTTTATGAATTTAAGTAGCTGTTTAGACTTTAGTCTATTCTGATTGCTGTGCTACAGTAGAATTGTCACATCTTGGCTCTGAGGACCCAAAAGAAAAAAAGCTGCAGGAGGTAAATAATCAGTTCTGTGTAAATCCAACAGAAGTGTTGCTTTCACCTATTTTCAGAGGACCTGAGTCCTTAAAGAAATAGAAGTAGGAAGAAGACTGGTTTTCTTCCTATTCTGCATTGTTCAGTGCTGTCTGATTTCCTTCCTCCCTGCTCTATTTTTGAGGATTGTGTGTGTGTCTGGTTGTACTGAAAACAAAACAAAACCTTGATGATGTATACTTTTTGCGTTGACTTTTTAAAGTTACCTATACATTTGATCTGGCAGATGCTAATGTTGTGTGACCAGTGCCTTTCCAAACCATGGGAGAAAAAATGCCTTTAACTTTCTCCAACTACTAGTATTATGCCTCGTGTTGAAAAACAGGGCTGTGTATAGGTGACTTACACCATCACGCAAAACCATGATAAGCCTGTAAATAGATGCATCTTACAAAAATTATTTGGCACAAGGCCTTGTTGGCCAAGTAACTTAGACTTGAATTTTAGCAGGAGGTAGTAGAGACTTGTCATCTTGGTTCTGGTTTAGGGAATCTCCCAAAATGGGTGAGACAGGGACAGCCTCCCCACCCACCCCCAACCACACTCTTAACTCGTAGCTTTTGCTAAACCAGAAAGGTCTTTTTGAACAAGTCCTGTATATGCCTACTGTTTATACTCTTTGTAACTTCTCTCCCTAGATTGAACATTGATAGTGATAAAGGCTTCAACTGGAAGAAAGTATTTCCTTTAAAATAATTTCAGTTTCTGTTGAAAACTCCTTTGACATTTTGACTTAGTATCAAAGGTCCTAAGAGATTTCACTGCTGGAAAAGAAGCAAATCAGGTTTGGGATCTTGGGGTTGTGGGGAGAGGAATAATTATGTTGGGGTTTTGAGTCATTCATAGTAAACTTGCTTTGTTATCTATATGCAAGGTAGATTGAGCTTTCTAGATTCAGCCTTCCTACCCTCAGCTTGTCAGCTTGTTTGACATCAACAATTTATTTTTAGGAATAGCTTTTACTAAGCTATGGAAATACAATGTTATGTTTACTTAAATCCAAGTGATAAGTGTTAATAATATGACTTGTTGAAGAAGGGAAGCCTTCAGAGAACCTGTCTGGCAGGTTAGTCAAATTCTGTAATGGATTTTACTTAATAAAGAAAACGCTGGAAGTCCATATTATTACATTAAATAGATTAAAATTGCAATGGAAGTGTCCTAAAATTATTGAAGTCATGTAATGTTGATTGTGGATGAATAATGGGCATTTCCCAGGAAATTACAAACAAGAAAACTATTTGTTATATCAGCTGAAAATAAATTTACCTGGGATCTCACAAACTGTATTTTAGCAGTAGCACAAGTCAAAAGGGATAGAAACCATTTTGCTCATATGTATTTTCCTGTGGACATGCTTGGATAGTGAGTACCTAATTTAGGATTAATGTGATGACTGTCTATTGCAAATAAATCTATTGCAAGTAAACACTTTTAATAGATTTATCTTCATATCTTGATCCTAATATGTGGTAGTATCATGCTTCACCTTTTGGAGGGCTAAATGAGTGACCTACTTGACAACAGCCTTGTTAGCTCCTTGAACAAGTATTTGGGTTTGTAATTCAGTGTAACACTGGTGCTACCTGCTCAGCATTTTCCTATCTTTTGCTTGTCTTTACAAACAAAACCAGTGTGAATTCTCAAGTTCAATGAATCATCTCTTCCTGGTGCCAGCATTGTGCCTCTTCCTCCTTCCCCCTTCATAGGTTACTTCCTTTGGTTAGCCCTTGAGTGCATAATTCCCACTGGCTAAGCGTGATGGAGGGAGCGTGACACCATGGGCTAGTGTGCTTTACAGTCACAAGATTTCCAACCTGCCCTATCCAAATGTATATACATGAGATCATACATAAATCAGTTTTAGTAGCGTGCAGTTGGTTATCATAGCTAGTTGATAGATCTCACAGCTAACATGGTGCTCTGCAGCAAATCTGCTTCCACAAATGTCCTCTTTGACCAAGAGGGGGATGTGCAGTCACGTCATGCTTAGCTCCTTGGCTGTCGAGTGGAGTTTTGGCTTATTTCTACTTCAGAACAGTATGGTAAGGTTATATATTTGACTGATCCCTCTGGTATGATGTTAATGATTTCTGTTCAGTACGATAGCTATTGAACAGAAATGTGCTGTGTATTAGATACCAGCATAAGTAAGGGTTGAGTCAACATGTTAGCTGTATTGGTGTGCAGTGCTTTCTGCCATCCTGAGCCTCTGCCAGGTTTCTCACTAATGCTTTACTCTTGGCTGTTGTTCAACTTCTGGCAACTTCTCTTTCTTCTGCTACTTAATTATTTCAGATCTAAAAGGTATATTATCTGTATTTGAGAGTAATATTGAGATGTTGTATTTCAAATTTTGGATATCAAGAGAGTCACAAAAGCCCTGTGACACTCCTCATAATGCTTGTTCTTCTGCAGCCTTCACTTTCTATATCCCTGTTAATTGACGTAAAGATTTAAAAGTTCTCTGAAATTGCATGTAGCCCAGTAGCTTTTTAAAGGAGTACCAAGGGACTGACTCCTTGCATCACTGACTTGTTTATGGATATGTTTTTCTTTACTGAGAAGTTTTCTGATCTCAAGAGTGTGGACTACAGTAGAATAATGCAGGCTAGGCTGGGAAGGGATAACTTAGGAGTTTGTGAGTATTCATGCCCAAAGTAGCATGCTTGGTAAAATGGCTTAATAATCTGCACAATTAATCAATTGGTCCGATAAGGTGTTGGCTGCCTTAATATGGATATTTGAATTTTAATGTTTATCACCTTGTCTTTGCCTTCTTTGGTTTCTATTTGGTACTTTGGCATCCTTAGTCAAAACAAGAATCTCTTTGTGTAGGAAACCTTCACAGCTTGCTCTGTTGGTGATGTTTACAGCTAATCAATAATCACTTTTTCTGTCAGTGTCTCTCCTATAATACTGAGACTCCCTGGCAAGCAAGTGTGTAAGTATAACTACATTCTGTTCAGTGTCACTACATCACAATAAACCATTACTATGTTTGGAAGTAGAAACCTCCAAACTTTTTGCTGTTGCCAGCCAAACATTTGTCAATTTCCAAACTATTGCTTAAAAGCTCTTTGGAATTAGATTTTGTATAACTGATGTCAAAAGAACTTTTTTTTTGCTAAAACAACAATAAACTTTGATAGCTGCTTGAGTTTCTTGAGCATTGCTGTGCCAGTGAACCTGGAAGTGTGTTGTGTATTGCCGATTATTTTCCTGCCTGTTGTTGGGCCTGTTAATTTTGCATTCTCCATACTCCAGTGCTAGGAAGAAAACTTACATTTAAACTTCTTTAAAACATGATTTTAGTATGCTTTCCTAAAAGGGCATGATCTCTTACTGCAAAACCTCTAGTACTTTTGGGGGTTATTTAACAATAAAAAATAAGAAACCTTTAGCTTTTTATCTTTACCTTCTACTAGAAAAAATTTGCGGTTCACCTGCCACTTTGGCGTCGGACCACGGACAGGGACAATTGATCCCCTTGGGCCAGCCCAGGTGCCCCTCACTGAGTGCAGCAGGCCCAGGTATGCTGTGTCAGAGGGCACTTCTAGAATTCTTGGCCATGTTGATATTGAATATAAATATTCCTGTAGCTGCAGTAGTAACGTGGTCATCCTCTCCAAGAGGATTCCTGAATATAGCTCTGGGTGATCATTCATCTGATTCCAAGACCTCCTTGGACCATTTTTTTCAGTGTTAGAGCACCCTTAACAACAACTACTTCCATGAAAAAAAAGATTGGAATACACTGTTTTTTGCAGTGCAGGTAATGTTCTACTTTATTAGGCATATGCTTTGTTTCGCTTTGTTTTTGCAGTAGTTTGGTATCTTGCAGGGCTTACACTATTTTGGTGGGTGAGTTTGTTCTCACCTTCATGTGGTGCATGGAACTGCTCTGTCCAGGGTGTAGCAAAGGCAACCTTTTCTGTGAGAAGCCGGACAGTACTTTGCTTAATCTCTTGGATGGGTACTTCTAATGCCTTCAAAAATGTTCATGGATTTCTTCATGGTCAGATGAAAAATGGTCAGAGTGTTGAAATATATGAAATCACATAGGCAAGAGTGATGACGCTGCCAAGTTAGATCTGTTTTAGTTTGCTCTGCCTCTGAAAAACTGGGCTGTACCAGATGTTAACTAGCTATAATGCGGATTTTAAAAAGGGTTAAGGCAGACATAAGTGTTGATAGTTTACTGCTGCTTTTTACGTTATAGTATCTCTTCAGTGCTGTAATGCACCTTCTGCAGAGGCTATTGTTACTGCAGAGTCGCTACTGACAATGTTCAGGAGCAATGTTTAAAGCAAACCAACCCCAAAACCTTGCAATGCTAGAGGTCTGGCCAGCATGCTGTCCTGTCTGGTGGTGCTTGGTACCAGATGAATGGAGAAAAGAACTACGGTGCCTGTGTAGAATAATCTTCTTCCCGCGTGCCTCTCCAGCTCTTACTGGTCCAGAGATGTCCTGCATCAGATTTTATTTGCTGTCTGCTGTTGAACCTCTCTCTCATGCATTTATCGTTTTTCTTTCTTCTCATCCATGCATTTGAATTCCACAATGGCTTATCCTTAAGTCAGTTTGGGTTAGGGAGGAAGGATCCTAAATTTTCACCTACTGAAACCAGATAGTTTCCTATCTCTTGAACTGAAGGCACAGAGAAATCTTTCTTCATATCTGAAAATCACTTAGGAGTTTGTAAGCATCGCTCATCTGCCAGCAGCAGTTCTGTGACTGATTTAGCTGTGCCTGGGAGAGGAGAGGAGAGGAACAGCTCAGCCTGCGACTGGAGAGCACCCAAGTCAGAGCTTCACTCGGGCTGTGGGGAGGGAGGTCTTTGCCAGCGAGTGTGACTTAAGACTGCTGCCTCCCAAACGGCGTTGGGCGACAGTGGTGGGAAGCGAGGCAGAGCTGCTATGTGAAGCTGCGGAGCAATGTCGTATTGTGCTCGCTGACTGGAAGCGCTCGAGAGAAGGCTTAGCACAGAACAGCTGTGGCAAATGGGTTTTGGCACAAAAAGTGCAGGCAGGAGAGCAAGTGGCATAGACAAGACATCTTGATAGGTTTTGGTGGGGTAGGCAGGGTTAAGTGCAGTAGGTTTCTTTAGTGTTACTCAGACACATACAGAAAATGTGTTGTTTCAGATGTTTCAACAAACTTAATTTTTCACCTCCCTATATAAAAATAAGAGAATTAATTCAAGTGGTATGTAATACCTTTGTTATATTAGGACCCTGTAGAACAAAGTGTAGCCTTACTCATTGTCTCTGGATAACATTGTTTTTTTTCTAGTCTGTATCTTTCCTAATGCACATGAGAAAATCAGTGCAATATTTTCTAGCTGTTTTCCCCCAGGAGAAATTTGATTAAATCCTGCAATTTTTTTGAGCATCACATTTCTGCTGAACTGTTTAGGGTTCAGTGATGATGAGTCAAATCTAAATTTTCTCCCTGTGCTTTTCTTTTCCTGAGCTCTCATGAGACGTTGCATCACTCTCACTTTCATGATGTTTGTGTGACTTCACCAGGCTTCAACTGCGAGGAAGAGGGGGGTGTGTTGTCTAGTAATATGTCACTCAGCACACTGAAGGTCTGATTTTGATTGTGACAGGCTATTAGAGAAAATTATGGCAGTCTTTGAGTGCTTATGTTCTAATTGCTCAACTGGTTCTTCAAGGTCATTCAGGTGAAATCAAGGAGTATTGTTTAAGCTGTCATTCTCACTTTCTTCGTACTTTCTGGTACGAATTATGCTGTGCCAAGATGGTGTATGCCTCATTTTCCAGAAAATTAACATTTTAAAGAGGGTAAATTAGTGTGACAGCAGCTTACAAGAAAACCAGTAACTTCTTTTCCATTGTAAATAACATTTATAGCAAGAACAGAAAGATTCCTACACACACACTTTCCATGGTGAAGAGTGCATGCAGAGATTCCCATGTTCCTAATCCATGTCAGCCTTCCTTCTGCCACTTATCTTCACAAAATGGGTTTTTAAAACATAAACCTTTAAAATCATTTCAAAAAGATACTCAGGGCTGTAAAAATGTTTTCTTTAATTAAAAAAAAAAAAAAGTTAGGGTTGTCCAGAAGTG
The DNA here is from genome assembly GCA_013400535.1 of Scopus umbretta. Taxonomy (NCBI): domain Eukaryota; kingdom Metazoa; phylum Chordata; class Aves; order Pelecaniformes; family Scopidae; genus Scopus; species Scopus umbretta. Next base: position 7,487 of record VZTL01035549.1, on the reverse strand, counting down.
ACAGCTGTCTAGCTTGTCACTTCTACTTTAAATCTCTGCACATAGAATTATATCTGTCAACATATGGCCCAGTAACTACATCTTGTAAGGTACTTCTGCCATTTTCCAGTCTCTCTAAGTAACATGAAGAATTTAGTGCTATTAGTTAACTTTGTCATCTTGGACATTTTCTTGCTACAGATTTTGGATAACTGCAGTTTCCTAGATCTCCTTTGAAAGCTTAATAAATAAATATATATATATAAAAAATCTTCTGGTCTTCCAGTACTGGTGTAGTATAAAGCAAGCATAAACATACTGAAATTGCTAGTGCAACTATGACATCCTTGAGCTTCTTTATGACTCTTGGCTGTGTCATCTGCTCTTGGTGGTTTGCTAATTTTTGCGTTGTCCATCTGCTCCATACCTTTTTCTAGCAATGCTTTGCTTTGCTTTGAAACAGATCCTCTAGTGCATCTTCCATAAAGAAGCCTTTCACTGGGAGAGTATCTTTAAACTCCTCCATAGTGAACATTAAGATGTGAAAAATAAATCTGTGTTTCTGTCATGATGTTAGCTTGTTTGACCATCTTTTAATGCATGTATTTGTTTACTTACTTTAGCCTTACAGATCCTGACAGACTACCTACCCCTCCTTGCTCCTCATGTGCCTTGAAAAAGGATTTAGTTCTAGTTCTTATATTCCCCCCACCACACACTTCCTTAAATGATGTGTGAGACTGTCTTATTGTATTTTTTTTCTCTCTGTCGGTTTTTAGCTTGCTATTGTTTGAGCCCCATTTGGACAACTTCTACAAGATTCTTCTAATGTTTTCTCTAATATACTGTTTAGCCGTCTCCTTCCCTTGCTTGTCATGTAGTTATTCACCCCCACTGAAGTCCTTATTGTGATTTTTGTATTTGCTCTAAGCCTCATGTACAATGTCTTAAATCTCATTGCCTACAGACATTTAATTTTTGATGATTCTCTTTAAGTTTCTTCCTATTTGTCTAATTCCTTTCTTTAAATTCCTAGGTGTTTGTTCCACCTGCAGATATTTAGGTCACTGCTAAATTCTGGGGGGTTTGCACTAATACTTTGAACCAAATTCTGCACAGTGCTTAGGATAGAGATGCCTTTTCTTTTGTTAGTAGCATGACAACTAGTTCCATGAAGGAGTCACTCCTGATGTTTGGTATTTTGTCTTGGCATCCTGTGACATTTAGTGGATAACAGAAACCTCCCACTGTTTTTTTCTTTGCTTTCATAACATTTCTAACTGCCTTCAGCATGGTCATTCAACACCTGCATGTTTAAATGTGACAGCTCATGCATTTCTTGTTATCACTGTCTTGAACGTAAAGAAGGTAAATGTACTCCCTTAATGAATAGGTAATGTTTTTGTTTAAACTTGTCTCTTCTGAATTTTATACATTATTTTTTTTTTGAGCTGTAGGTACCAGTTTCATTCTAAACTTTCTTACTGGTTTTTTTGTTCTTGAATGCATATGCGTGCCATAACCAGTGGACCTCCAATACTGGAGGACTTCCTTCCTTGGTGAAGACTTTTTGTAATTCAAAAGACCTTTTCTTTTTTTCCACTTTTTGGAAAGTGGCTGAATAAAAATAGGGAACTTGTTCCACATCAGCATTTTTGCTCCCGTGGTTTTAGATCTGAGATGCTTGACTTGCATATGAGAGTTTCTTCTTAAATACCTACTCTTGAAAGTAGGATATATAAGTGAAGTTGTGTGGTTTCTTATTTATGTCTTCTCTAGCCATGATTTGAAGATTGTGTTTTATCCTCTGCTTTGCCTCTGAAAAATCCGGCTGAAGGTGATGGCTTTGCAGTAATCTCCCTGGCTCTGTAAACCAAGCAGTTGGTAATCCTGTGGATGTGTAAAACTGAAGGATGCTCCTTTGTACTGGAGGAGGCTTCAGTTTGAGTTTCTGGTTTGGTAGCAGGTTAAAAATATTTTCTGAACTCTCTAAATCCAAGACACAAGACGTGGGGGTTCCTATGTTAAACAGGCTGGGTTTTATTGTGGTCTTCAGGGTAGTCTTAGAAATATTAATATCAGGCAATAGTAGGTGGGAAACTGGAAAGCAAGAAGAGGTTAGCAAAAACATGTAAAAGGTGGAACAGAGGCATGAGGTAAACTATATCTGAAATTCAAGAGATAAACCAGTGCTCAAGAAGAAGGAAAATAAAGGATAAAATAATTGACTTACATACGGGAGAGGGGAAATGAAGTAATTTTTTAAATCACATGCCTTTTCTTCAAGTCAGTGTGATTTAGGGCTCTTCATTGTCACTGACTTGAATTCATGTGCCGTCTTTACTTTTGTTTTGGTGTCCTGAAATAATGCTGTATGAAAACACTTGGGCTTGTGAAAGGCACGTCATTGATACCTAGTGTAGTCTCAGTAACATTTGTGGAGAAACAAGGTAGAGAAGAGATCTCTGAGAGGTTTCTGTATGAATTATAACCTGGGGCAGGAGGAAGGCTTCTGCAGCGGAGTAGCTGAATGCCATTTGCAGGCTTCCTGTGGAAGAGTCATCCTGGTTAACACTGCATCTTTTTCTGAGCAGTATTGTATTTGGTAATTGTCTCAATTCACAATAGAAATTTAAAAGCTAAATGCAAACAATCAAATACAGAAGGAAAAATGTCATTTTGCTTATGACTTTTTTTTTCCTGTATCAACTCTTTGATCTCAGAGTTGCATTGCTAATAAAGCAGCTATAGTGCAAAAGCTTAAAATACATAAATAGTAAACTTTTGCATCTGTAGAACTTCTCCAAAGAGAAAAGAGATTTTCCATCTCTGCAGTCAATCAATCATGCAGGTTTCAAAAGCTGTTTTATTAACCCTTGGATGCAGAGGAAGGGTTCATTGTCTATTTTTTAATGCTCTTTGTAGCATTAAACTCAACTATTGTAACCAATGTACTATTAATTTTTTCCAGGTTTCGCTAAATGGTACACAGTTTACAGACAGTTCTGTTGGATCAGAATTCACGGGTGTTTCTCAGGTATGTGCAGCCAAATTTTGTGGGTGTATATGATAGCAGAATTATTTATTCAACAGTATTAAACGTACTAGAGAAAACTCTTCAAAAAGATCTACATCTATGTTTGAGATTGGGACTTGGCTAACTGAAGTCATTTTCTGATGACTTCACTATTCAAGCTTTAAAAAAGCAGTGAAAGCTACTATTTCTAAAGTAAAATTTTATTGTTATAATAAGCTTGAAGTTGGACATAGATGTTAAAAAAAAAAGCTATGCCATTTTTATGGCAATAAAGTTATTCTTGGAAATAAAACTAAATACATAGCAGAGATGCAGTTATTTATGTTCTGGCTTGTCCTACTTCCAGCTTTCATTTACAAATGTTATATCTGAACATATTTCAGAGAAAGTGAGACTGGCTGTTTTCTTAGAGATGCATCACACATTTTTTTGAAGCTTGACTAGTGGAAAAATATCTTGCTTTTCTCAGAATGTACACTTTGCTCTGATTACACTGAAGACACATACAAATGTATATGTGACCTAATTCCAAGCTCATCTAATCCAGGAAGAGTTTACTGCTGCTGTTGAAATGGTCACATGAACAGCTACTGCATTCATCATCTTTTAAATAAATAAATAAGAAAATGCAATTCATAGCTTCATTTTAGTATGACAGAGCCATAAGGGGAATCTGAGATGCTTATGGTCTAGATTTTGTCAAGGTTCTGTCAGTTTTGTTCGGGGGAAAAAAAAAAACTGCTTAGAAGTTTTCAGTTTTTACAGTTGATTTGCATCGTGCTCTAGGAACCAAGTGCTTCCATTTGAACTTCATATCTGTTGTAAAAACGGGCCAGCTGGGAGATTGTTAGGGTTTTAGAGAATCTATGAAGTGGAGAGAATTAAGATTGCTGTTCCTGGTGTATTTGCTATTGCTTTTTTAATGATCATGATGCAACTCTAAGCAAATTACACACAGAAGTGTTAACTTCTAGAAGTTCTTGCAGCACAGCTGGGATATGTTTGCCATGACCCTTCTCTTCGCAAAAGAGTAAGCATCAGGTTGTCTTAACTTCTGAACTTTTACATTTTTGTCCTTTACTTTTCCTACTTGTTGGAAGACGTCTTGCAGATGATGTTCATAAGGATTTGCCTGCAATAGCTATAAAGATGTCATTGTCATTCCAACAGAGACTTAATCTGGTTTAAAAAAAAAATATTTTAACGAGGAAACATTCAGGGCTAAGGGAATGAGCAGCCATGGCCTCCTGTGCATGCAGGGTTTTTAGGCATTAATAAGATCTGCAGTTGAGTGCAGGTCAGCCAAGAGGAATGTCTAATTTGAGAAATCTCTTCATGCTTGTAGAGCATATAAGGGGATGGTTCTAGACTTTCAGGAGGCAGAGTGAGTCTTCCCTCGTGAGAATGTTTTCTGAAAACCTGCAGTAGATACCTGGAGAAATTACGTTCTTTTTCATGACTTAGTGCTTAGGTGTGAATTCTTGAAGTGGCATCAGTGAGTAAAGAGATTAGCTGTACTTACTAAACCTATTAACTTAAATTTCTCATGAACTTCTGAAAGATAAGATGATTGTGGAGATGAAATCAATGTCTTTTTTTGATGTCTAGAATTCTCAGTTTTTCTTTCCATATTGCTGAGTCTGTCAGTTTTATAAATGCAAAGAACACAAAAATCAGAGTTTGTAATGCTGTGCTGTTTTTCTTCAGATGTCAGCAGTAGGGAATTGATTTGTTGTTGCTGTGAAGACAAGAAGAGAGTTAGTGAATTATGTTATAGCTTCAACTAGTCCTTTGCCCTAAAGAACTTTTCACCTGTGCTTGTGTGGTTCAGCCCTACAGGATCTTTAAAGGAGTATTTTTGTTAGTATTGAGGTTGAAGCAGTATCTAGAAGAATGCTTGAATGACTGACTTAAATTTTTGTCTTTCCTTTGAGAAAGAATTTAACTATTTAAGGCTTACATAGAAGATGCTTGCTAATTAAGTCAGAGCTAGTAGCAGTAGTATAATCAGACAAATCTGTAATTCTGCCCTTACAAGTTTTGTTCCATCCATTCATAACTTTGCTTATGTCTTGTAAAGTTGGGTTCTGTTTGCCTTCTGCTGCTTTACATGTTTTTGAGTATCAGTCTTGGTGAGTAATCAGCGTCTCATGGCTGAACCATCATTTCATGCACAGTAGCATCTTGGAAGAGAAAGTAAGTTTTGAACTGCCTCTGTCCTCATAAGTTACCAAGTCTACTTTATTCAATAGCTGGTAGTGGATTTTAAGACTCTACTGATTGGTTTTGTTAAAACTAGAGTTAAGCTTTTAGTTTGTAACAAGCTTAGCTGAATGTGTCTTTGTTTCAGTCAGTATTGAAAAAGGAGGTGACACAGAACTTCAAAGAGCAGCTATTTTCCTTTTTATCTCTAAGAATGACAACAGTAAAAGGAATTGCACTATCCTTTTTTTGTTTTACTTACTAGATTATTGCATCTAGGCTGAATTATTTTAGAGCGGAAGCCTGTAGTCCATGCTCCCTGAAAGCATTACTTTTTAAATGGGAGTGTATTCATAATCAGAATTGTTTGCCACGTGGATATTAACACTGCTGTGATTGCTCTTGGGACACTCCAACTACTCACCGTTTAATGATGACTGTTAAAATATGTTTTGGTTGGGGTTTGTGTGTTGTTTGGGTTTTTGTTTGTTTGGGGTTTTTTAAATCTCAGAATAAGTTTTTCTGGTACATATTCTGCAAAAAACCACTTATCTATCAAAACTTTTCTTTCTAGACACCATTTACCTTTGGCTTGGGCCAAAGGGCACCATATACAACTGGCGAGCATTGTCTTCTTTGTAGAAGTGAACGAAAAGATACTTCGCTTTCAGAGAGCGGAATAAAAAATTCTAGCAAAACAGCACTTTCCACATCTCCAAAAGCAAACAATATGCTGCATCTTCCACTGTGGGTGTGTCCAGACTGTCGTCGAACAGTTGAAAAGGAGGAAAGGCATGCTACAATAGAGCAGTCTCTTGTGGTAAGTTAAAGTACTTCAATTCAGTAGCCTAAGAAGATACGTTGTTATGGGCTGAATGCTACTTTGTGCTTTGGAACTACTTAAACTGTAAATGCTTAGAAAGTATTTTAGGAGATTTTGCATTGGTTTTCCTATGAGCTAAACTGAACAGGCAAGTTGTTCCAAAAATGTTCTGATTCTGAGTTTTGGATTTTTGAGTAGAGCAAGGCTTGGATTTGTTTCTTGCTGTTTTTTTTTGCCTTTTCAGTTTATTGGATCTCATACTTTGTCCTTTTCCCCTTTACTTAAATTCTGTTTCTTCTACTCTTACCAATGTAACTTTAAACATTACGTTTTTTCTATTCTCTGCTCATGTGTACTTTCTCCCCTTCATGAGGTAAACTATCTGAATTTTCCTTGTTCTTTCAGTAGCGTTCTTGAGTCACTGCACTTGCACTGCCACCTTCCTGCACATGCCTGAGTTTTGTCTCTTCTTTCCTGTATTTTTTTAATAAAGAAGCACAACTTTGCATAGTATGCATATAACAGTTTCTTGTTCTTTGTTGTAGCACTGCTAACACTGATTTAATACTTGGTGCTAATATTTCAACTTGTGATTATTTACTAAATCAAATGTTAAAATGTATTTTTCAAAGGAGAGTTCAACCTCACTTAAGAGCTGTGCTCAGCGTAGCAGAAAGATACAAAAAGTTCATTGACAGGTCCAGCAAAACCTCATTAGAAGTAAACTATGATGCTATACTGTAGAACCAAATGTTCACAACTGATCTAAGAAGCCACATGCTTCTGATAATTGGAGGCATTATAGATTCTAGCTGACGACATCTTGCAGAGAGCTAACAGAATGTGCACATGCCCATAGGCATATACAGTTTTTTATTTCGGTAAACAAATCAGTGTGAAGAAAGATTGTCTTTGTATAGCATATGTAGTTAAACTCATGTTAAAAGCACAGTTAACATAGCTTTTTATATGGAAAACTTAAGAGTATGTCACTTGTATACAACTAGTGTTTACTGATATTCTTCTATTAACAAGGGTTAGTAAAATTAATCAAAAGACATTACATCTTAGGGAATTACACTTGTAGTCTGATGGTAAACACATCCTAGAGAGTTCAAAGCACAGAAAGACTGAGACACATCATTGTTCAGTTGAGTCAAAATTTTTGACATATTTAAGCTCTTTTTAATGAACTAGTAAAGAAAATAAGTGTCCTACAAGTGCAAGGAAGGCAGGATTTGCTTCCTAAACATTTTAAGTTACAGATACTCCAGGTAAAATAAAAATTCACAGTATTTTTAATTTGGCAACTGTTTTCTTATTTAAAAAGGAATTTTTAAAAGAAAACAGCAAAAGGATTTTCCAAGTTGGGAAGCTTGACTTAAAGCAATTAAATGGATTAGGTGGCTAGTCAAATCGGAAAAACCAGCTGTGGGGGGAAAAAAA
>VZTL01035548.1:0-29562 GCA_013400535.1 Scopus umbretta | reverse complement strand
GCTTGCTAGTGGATACATTTGAAAGAAAGATCATTTTATTTACTTAGAATCATCTGTGACAGATCTGTGGTGCATCTGGGTATATGAAGGTCATTGATGGATCAACCCAATGAAAATAAGGGTTCTTTTCTTTCTTTTTTTTTTTTTTTCTTTTTTGAGCAATGTTTTTCACCATTTGTAACCATTTCACCACTGCAACTTTGAAGTGTAATGAAGATATTTATAGTTGGTAGAAAGAAAGCGTCTTTTCTTTCATACCAAACAATGTAGTAGAAGTTAAATGGAAGGTAGAAAAGCACAGTAAAGAATTGACAGGTATCATATGGCAATCCTGGTTCAACAGGACAAAACCTGACACTTGTCATCATCATATTCAATAGATGACACCAAGTGTCAATACTGACTTCTGCACATGCCATTATAATGGTGATGGGTGGTAAGAAAATTCTTTATTTTTGATCTGTTTGCTGAGGGAATCTTATGCCTAGGAGCAGAAGGAATAAGAATCCTTCTGACTTTGTTCTAAAGAGTTTATTTTCATGTGTTCCTGTTATTAATACAAATTATTTTTTTTTAATGTGTGGCATAATACACTGAATGCTAACAGTGATATCTTTAGTATTAGAATCTGAGCCTATGAGTGTCCTGAAAATGCGTATTCTGCTGGCTAGTCACACAAAATAGGAAAAGAGTGATTTGATTAATTTTCTTGTTTCCTCTGTTTCAGGAAATGGTAAATATATGTCTAGATGGCTTTCTGAGTAGCATTGTGTGAAGTATTTCTACAACCTTTAGCTTGAAGGGCAAATTGGTCAACATAGGTACCTTGGCTTATGGTTGGATCTGTTTTCCTACACCCTGCTGTAGATTCACAATTGCTCTGGTGGAGCAAGTGAAGTTACTTTGCAGTCTGACAGTGTAACTAGAAGCATAACCCGACTGTGATGTGTAAATTGCTCCTGTTTCCTTTTTTATCCCTCTGTCTTAAGAACCATCAACTTTGTCAACCAATCAGAATCTGGCAGTGAAACTTCTGGCTTAAACATCTGCCAGCAGAGGAAATGCTATTTGCCTCTCTGCCAACAAGTAGCAAACACCATATGTTAGGGTTGTAATGGCAAGGAAATTCCATCTCCTTTGGGAATAGCAAAAGGAAGATATGTACTGATGCTTCCTTGACATTGCAACTCTTGCTAGGACCTGATGTGTATATGTACACACATACTCTTTTAGAGAGTATATATTTACTGTGCAGGAAACCTGAGTAGGTATTCATTAAAAGTGTAACCCACAGTCTCAGCCATAAATGCAAGGCACAGCTTCTCCAAATGTTAGATAGATATTGCCTGGGTGGACGTTCTGGGCTGAGTTTGAAACATAGATAAGCGATCAGGTTAATGGAGCAGCGAAGGCATATTTGCAGTTGCAAGCAGACAGCTAAATAATAATAAATCAGTAAGTGAATAAATAAAATTCAAACAGCTCTCTTCTCTGAATGCGATTAAGGGGCTGTGTCCATTCAATCAGCATAGTCACTTTGCATTTGATGAAATCCTGAGAAGTGGATGTAAATAATACTTTGAGAATATAATTGACTCAGATGTCCCTTCGCAATGATGGGAAACATGTTTTGGGATGAACTTCAATCAGCTTACTGAATCAGGGTACCCAGGGAAGAGGTTCTTTCCTTCAAGGCTCTAGACTGACTTTACACATATGGAAATAAGAAATATGTCTACCCATTTGTCCTAAGCTTTATTCTTGACACTTCCTCTACTTCAGAAGGATTTACTAACCTGTAAGAAATATGATTTGATTGAATTTATTCCTGTTGTTACTTTGTTCTAGTTGCATCTCCCAAAGTGCTGTTGCAGCAAGATTCCTTTTGCTTCATATGGGAGAGCTCATGTCAATAATAAACACTGGGATCTTTGTTGAGCCTCCACTGTCCTCCACTGTTTTCTACCCTGGAGATTTTTTTGTGAGATGCAAGTATAATTTATAGCAGAATTTGTGATGAATGCAAACTAATTTACCTTGGAACCTCTTTCAAAGCATTGCCATTGCTTCAAATAACATCCCTGCTGAGATAGTAGATGTGAGTGGAAGCTGGCAAAGGGAAGAGCAAGAAAGAGGAGACCCTCTGAGACACTCCAGCTGAAACAATGATGTAACCCATCACTGAATTATGTGAGAAACTGTTAGGCAACTTGCTATGGACCATGACAAACCATCCCTGGAGGACCCCATAGGATGAACAGAAGTAGCTGTGAAGGAATACTGTGAAAGCAAAAAGCTGTCGCTGTCTGTGAGGCTGAGTGGCTTTGTGCATGTGTCTCACTGACCCTGTTAGTTGAGAGAGATCTGGTGATTATTTGTCCTCTGGAGTAAGACAATAGCATGAGGATTTATTAGAGCAAACAGGGATCTTGGAATAAATGGTGACAGCAAATCAGTCACTGACTACTGACTCATCCTGTTCTGTTTGTAGGCCAACAGCAGAGATCTTTAAATTAGGTTAATTCCTGCTTGTACTCTTCCTCTTGCAAAGAGAAAAATTAAACTGTGTATTGGACGATCACCCTAGCATAGAAAAAAAAAAAAAAAAATCACCTATTTTCTTTCAGTATCCATAGTGCTTGTTCTTTGTGGTAGACTGAAAGGCTGTCTGGGGAGAGCGGGGCTGAACTGTGATGCCTTTCTGCCAATTCAAGAGAGTGAGCTCTATCCAAAGGGTAGTGCAAGTAGCATAAGTTAGGACAGCCATGTGGCATCCTATTATCTTCTCATTGCCAGGCCAAATATCCACTTTTTGTAGTGCTGTGCCCAAGTTCTCCCATTCCAGAAGCTCTTTGGTGTCAATGATAAACAGTCTGCTCATAATGACGGGGCTTGGCATTCTTTTTCCAACTGTTGCAGCAGCAGGCAATACATCTTGTATTATGTGTGCCAACAGTGTGTGATAATGTTAAAAGTCTTTCTGAGTGGAATTCTCCCTCAGTGCTTTACTGATAGACAGAGAAAAGTAATAGAACTGTAAGAGGCAGGAAGGGAACCTGTAGCTTCTCGCATACTCTTGTCTTTACCCACAAAACGCCTCTTAGACTAGTTAATGTCTTTAAGTTACTTGGACAACAGCTTATAGCAGAGCAGGCTATTCTTCTAATAGAACAAACCAAAAGAAAGGAGGCATATTTGCAAAAGATGGTTGGTAGACTTTTTTGTCATGTCTTTGATGTTGTGACAGCTTTCAAATTTTTTTTTTTTTTTTAAGGCTTGCTTAATTCTTGGGGTGGTGGAGAGATGGTCTTCTCTACGTAAGAATGAAATGTGAAATTCCTGAGCAGCAGTGGAAGCTCAAAAGGAAACATTGCAGTGGGGATATATGCTGTGTTGGTTTGCTGTTGCCCATGAGATCCATTTTGAGTCTCAATACCTTGTTCTTCACTACAGTGGACTATTTCTATGCTGTATAAAACTTCATTTGCTTTTCTGTACAACTCCTGAACTTGTTGGTAAAGAGAGACTTTGCAGCAAGTGGTAGTTAGCATAAGAGATAAATAAGTAGAGTTTAAATGGTATTCGTTGTGAGTTCATGGAACAGACCTCTTAACTGGTGCGAATGTGTCTAAACATCAAATGGGCTTGACTGGGGGATCAAAGACGGGAAAGATGGGATAGCCAGATGGCACGGGGGAAGCAAAACTATCAGATATACAATGGTTTGAATGTATGTTAAGCACTAAGTAAGTCCTTTTAACTTTGTCAATGTCTTCTGATGGAATTATCTTAGACTTATACCAGCTGAACGAGAGCTGTGCTTGTACCCTCCAGAGGGTGTATTCAGAAATATTCACTAACATGGAGCATCTACGGTGTAACTTTAATATCGAGGAAGACATGAGCTTGTGGTTTTGGATGTAAACCACCATGCTGTTAATTCATCCTTAGCATCTGTGAACCATCCAATGTGGTATTTCTTTTGGACAGCAACCAGTACTGTATGCTACAAGAATCCTCCTTGCAGACAAAAGTGAGGAAAAGGCACCATCCTAATCTTCAATCATTGGAGAATGGCTCACAACTGTAATCGTGAGGGTTTTGTATTTCCTCTAAAATGCTTCTACTTTGAAATTCAGCGATTCTTTAGCTCTTTGAAGACTTAATGCTTAAGAGGTCACCTAATCACCTCTCCCTGTCTGATGGTGTAATACCATGTTCTGTGATTTCTTCCAAGCAAGTCATATTCACCTGACAGAGCTGGGAAGCGCTGAACTGAAACCATGCTAAGCAATTTCATCTCATTTCAACACCTGCAAAATTTGTGTTTTACTAATGTTTACACACAATTGCAGTTACAGCTTTTCTGCTCGACAGCAGCTGGGGGCTGATGGCAGGCCAGCTGCAGCCTGCCACAGCCACTGCTGGAGAGCCTGCATATATAAAAATGATAAAACATCCAGCCCTACAGTTACCTAATTGCAGCTGGGATTTTGTAGCTGTGGAGTCACACCCTGAGAAATACATTCAGTGCTGCAATTCAGTGAGCGTGCTTTTCAGGGCAACAAATTTGCCTTGTGAGCCGAAGAGAAATGAGCTCTATAGACCTAATTCTTCCTTTTTCTCTTTTCCTGGTTGCAGTCCCTTTCTGCTCTCTGTCGCTGGTAATTTTCAGTGCTCAGAAATAGAGATAAGCATCCTTCATGGCATCAACCTTTGAGGATCACTAAGTAATTGCTTTCCTGGCTGTGAACAGCTTGGAAAAAAAAAAGATTATGAATGTTTTGCTCGCTTTGAATCATCATTTTTCTACCTTTATCAAATGTTTACTGTGTGGTCTCAGACAAGTCATTAAACTGCTTTGTAGTTACTTTACTCATCCATACAGTGATGCTATACTGCCTTAAGGCAGTAACACCTTAAGGAAGCACTTTGGGCTTAATTTAATGATAATACAATTTTTTGAAATGTCTGAGTGTTTGTTTGAAAAAATACGGTCCTACTGAAATGGAGATTTCACATTAAAAGTACATTTCCCATACTCGGATGGAGGGTGGGGATGATTAATTTAAAAAAACAAAAACAAAAACCAGATTTTTATTTTGGACATCCAAAAATGGTAACAAGTATGACTGATTTGCTATACTCACTGGAAAGTTTTGGTGCTCAAACTTGCCAGCTGGCCAGAAATTCAGAATAAAACCTTTATCAGCTTTCTGTAAAATGCTCTATAATACTTCTCTCTGTTGACTTTTTTTGGCGGATGGTTGTAAACATTGTTATATCTTAACAAAAAGTACAACTATTATTCATTTTACAGGACTATATAGCTATATTAATTACATAATGTTATTGGAAGAGAGGTAGAAGTCTGGTTGAAGTTTTGGCTAGGTCCTATCCTGTAGGCACCAAGTGACTTCACTTGCTTACAAATACTCCAAAAAGATAAAAGAAACTATAAAGCTGAGAAAATACTAATTTACCTAAATACAACCCGTGGCAACCGAAATATGTTACCTATACATAGGAGGAAGACAACTTAGAGCTTAAGGACTTTCTTATGCCATTCTTTATTCCGCAGTGTTTTCACAGTTTTGGTCAAAATAATTGGCAACCTTGTGCAATCTTTATTCCCATTGATCAGTATGGCTTACTTGAATTTGCACATTGATTTTTGTAGGGGATATTTCTGTGAGCTTATCTATATTGACTAAACGTTATGCCGCTGAGTCTTTAATCTCTCTTGGGTCTGTGAGTGGTAAGATAGCTCAAAGAACAAGGAGTCCTGAGGAAATTCAAAAAGGAAAAATACTATCAGGTATCATCAGAAACATTCTAGAAACTTGTTAGCCCACCTGCCTTTTATTAGGATTCTAAGCAAACACCATGCTTGTTTCTCTTTCAAATCCATCTTGGAATAGAGAACATTTTATTCCTCTGTGCTTTCTTTCCATGTCATTCTACTGAGAGACACGCTATATGAATATCTCCACTGCAAACAATGTCTTGAAGTTGCATCTAGGGTTGTTTCTCAGCAGTGAGAGAATATTGTTGTTCTCTTTGAAAAACAATTTTTAAAATCTCTTGATTCAAAGTTGGAGCTTAGCACAGTTTCTCCTTAGAGACAAATGTCGTATTGCCCTGTATGATGGGCTTTGCAGCACATCAGTGCTGTCATTCACCTGTTGAGTGTGAATGTGTATTAACAGTTAAAATGTGTTCAGCTCTTTTATATAGATATGCAGAATCTTCTTTCCCCATGAGGAGGTCAAAAAGAGTTTGCTATTTAGAGGAAAAACTCTAGCCCTCCGTCATTCATTTCTGTAAAGTTAGACAACACGGTCCTATTCTTTGGGTAGTATCTGAATGTCCTGAGTTAGATCAGCCAGCAGATATAAATTGCTTTCAGTGGCACTGTGTCAGATTTTACCCATGGGCCTTCTAAGTAGAAGAGCTATAGCTGTAAATTACCCTTCTATATGTCTTACAATAAGTGATCAAGAGGTTGTGTTAGAGCTCTCTTCTTTTCTCCTTTGCTTCACATCTAAATAAGGGACTCTGTCAGCCTGGTACTTTGTCATCTACTTTCCTATGAAATATTTCAACTTTTGATCAGGACCTGATATTCTTAACTCACTGAAAAAGGACAGTGCCTCTTATACTGAAAGATTTTTAAACACTTTGCTGCTAAGATTAGATGCTGATCATCAATTTTCTTCATGGATGTCTTCACACCCATCAATCCCAAAATATTCAGAGTTCATTCTCCCTTAAGAGGTTATTCTTCTATTATATTACATTAAAAACAAGTGTGTAGAGAGGTTGGTGGGGAAGAGCTAAAGGAAAAAAGCCTCAAATGTTTGGATAAAGCACTGTATCCCCCATTCTGGAATATTGCTGATATCTTCTGATGCTTCAAGCTTCCTGATTCAGTTTAAGACCAGAGTTAACAATAAATAGCAAGGATTAGGGCAAGTTGCTCTAATTTTTTTTTTATNATGCTTCAAGCTTCCTGATTCAGTTTAAGACCAGAGTTAACAATAAATAGCAAGGATTAGGGCAAGTTGCTCTAATTTTTTTTTTATTTTTTTTTTTTTTAAGCTAGTTAAGAATTTCCTGACTTTGGAAGATGCTAAGTGCTTGCAACTATATTGAACTTCAATAGGCAGTGATGAGAACTCCATATTTTGAAAAGTCAGATCATTTATTTCAGTATTCAAGTAACTTCACTTTACAAATCTGCTTTAAGAGGGAATTTTTTGATCGTACTGGTCCTCAATTAAAATTTGTCAATTGCTATGCAAAAACAGCTTAGATTTTTTGTTCATACAAGTGTATATGAATGACTCTCATATATCTATTCCTATCTAGTGCCCTAGTTTTTCTTTACTGGGAGCTTCTGGCAAGGCTGCTACAGTTAATGTGTCTGGCATGGTATCTATTGCAAGTCTTCCAGCTCCCCGGAGATTCTGACCATGGGAATCTTAAATCTCTCTATGCACCCTAAATTTTCAGTGCTAGCTTTATTTAGCACTCAAATGAACTCTCTTAAACCTTTGTCCAAGTCTTGATAGGGTTTGTGAGCCTTCTGGAGAATCTGATTCAATTTTTTTATTTTACAATAATTCTATCTGTTACTGCTTTTTATATGTGTATATTTTTAATTTTTTCTGACTGTTTTGTGGAGCTCTGCAAGCCCATCAGGTTTCTCTAGTGGATACTTTATTTTAATAAGTGTGTATTGAATGCTTCGTTTAACTTTACTATTGTGAAGTGCCCAGAGACACACTGCTTGGATGAGCAGTTATATAGTATCAGAATTAGCATTCAGCTGAGGTTTGAAAGCTCATAGTGCATGTGCATGGGGGAAAGTAAACAAATAAAAGAGAGCTTAGCGCATCTAGACATAACCCCAAACTGCTTTTCTTCTCCGTGACTGCTTGCTGTACTCACTGGCGGATCAGTCCCCCAAATGCCCTTCTAGCAATGCTGGAGTGGATGTTGCCTGATCTCTGAGGATACACTGAGGAATTACCTTCATGCTAGCAGAGGACTGAATTTGTTTTGCTGAGAACTGCAGGATGCAGAACTGTTATCTCTTTGTCTCCCTCTGCCGCTTTATCGTTATTAAATAATTGTTGTTTGACATGCCCATCCTGGTGAACAAATGCTTTATTGGTAAAACTGTTGTCTACAGGCTGGATGTGGCCTTGGTAGTAGTTACCAGGTTTCATACAGGAACAATTCAAATTCATCATTTGTGTAACAGTCCTAAGATGCATAGGTTCTCTGGCCTGGTCACTGGAAGAGTTCAATCATGCTTCTCGTCTTAATCTGAGACTCTTACATAAAGGATGTAGTAGGGGAGAAGGGAGGCAGTACACATGTTTGTGAGCAGGAGGGTCCGCAAGAGAATGAGTGGCATTCTGGATTTTTTTTTAAGTAACTGGAATGACTTATCAAACTATTTGCTCTGCATCAGTTACTAGCTAGTGCACAAAGTGATCTCTAGTTAATGGCAGTGATGGTATTTCTAACTCATTGCTCAAGTCTTCCAAAGCCTTAATGGTCTCCCTGAATACATGGGGGAATCATGCAATGTGTTAACCTGGAGTTAACAAGTTAACAACACTGGAAAGAAGTATTATGTAGGGATAGAACATCTGTGAGGAAGATACCGTGTACTGGCAAAGAAGGAACACGGGAATATATGTCTGGTTAAATGGAAAATAACCACTTCCCTGCAAAGTCAGGTGGAGTGTCTAACAAGAAAATAAAACATGGGGTTTGGGGTTTTTTGTCGTTTTTTTGTTTGTTTGTTTTGATTGTTGTTTTTTTTTTTTTGCGGTGGTGGTGTAGTGTTGGGTTTATTTTCTTTTTTGTCTTAGAAGCTGCATCACAAACAGGTCTGATCCATAAATTTCATTCATCCCCACAGAAGGGAATGCTTATTGCAAAGAAAGCAAACTGTTTTATAGGAACACCTGACTCCTCGGTGGAATTCACAGTTAGAAATCCCATGTCAGAAAGGAGAAATATAACAAACCTGGATTCATATGCATCATTGCTGAGTAACCTGTGAGGAAATACTACTTTATTGCAGAGAGATAATATTTGCCATGCAAGTAGCCTGTGAAGTTAGCAGAGGTCAAGTCCCATAACACTATAGCCCACTATAGTGGGAATTTCCAATGATGTTGTAGATATTAGCAGTAATATCTTCATACTCATATTGGGTTTACAACATAGCTGGAAAAAAAGGGCGGGGGGAAGGTGGGGGAAAAAAGAGGAAACCTTTCTAGCATAAGCAACTAACACAATCTAATGTTACTTTCTTTAGCTATCCCATGCCTGCCTTGCAAAGGAAAGGAGTTGGCAAGCTACGTACTTGGTTTGTGTTATTTTCTAAGCTACCACTCAGCATATTTCAGTTAATGCTGCTTTGTTAGAACTATAATTTACTAATGGAGGAAGTATAGTGTGTCTTTGTATATGTCAGTCTGTGGCCAATTCCACTCTAAATCACATCACAGCCTCATGTACATTGAGGTCCCTTTTTGTGCTTCTACACTGAGCTGAGCAAATTGGTGACGAAATAAACCTGCTCAGTGCCAGTTGTTTTTAGAGAAGAAAACCAGCATCTTTTCTGAGCAATGGGAATTAATACTGGAGGATGAATGTTGGAGCCCACTCAGCGTTACAGTGGGACAATGTAGAACAGCTGTTTCAGCCTTTTTTTTGGTGTTTCTTTTTTTTTTTTTTTTAAGGTTTATTATTAACCTCTCTTCAGAAAACAACAGAACAAGTTTGGCAGAACAACCTTCCAGCCTCCTACAGGGCTGAAAATATAGGTGCTTAAAAGTATCTTATTTTGGAATACCACCACCTTAGTGTCACGCAGGTGTGACTTGTGGAGACTTATCCCTGCTGCTTGTTTTTATTGAAGATGGCTGATGTGGTGGAGAATGGGGATGTAATGCACCTCAGCTTGGGAGGAGTGACTTCACTCTTCCTCACCTTCATCTCTTTCTTCTTCTTGGCCTCTTTCTTTCTTTTCTTTTTTATGTCTTCATTGCCAGCTGGCAGGTGACTGTCCTGCTTTGCTGTGGGGCGTTAGCTTGCTGAAACAAGCCCGATTCCCATACAAAGCTTTGCAGATGTGAGTGGAAAGGGACTTGAGGTTTCCAAGCAGAGTTATCTTCTGGGATAGGGGGGCAATGCCATGGTCAATGCCTAGTCCATAAATCATGAGCATTAGAAGTAGAACAAAGCCTTTTAGATGATGTTGGACAGAATTAGGCCAGGATGATCTAGTGATGGTCTAGGAAAGAACTGTATCTTGCAGTATGTTCCTAGTGTAGGGCTTGTCTCATTGTTAAAAAACAAGTACAACTGGCTTTTTCTATTTACTGGCAGTAATGTTGCATTAGTGTAATCATTCTGTAGTTTATTAGCAAAATATTTGGAGGAATCTGAACCTTCTGATTCACAACTGCTTTGAGAGTTTTTCCTTCCATTCTAGTTACCTTTTCAGTCCCACAGGAGTAGAGGACACCAAGAAGGAATATTACCTCCCAGACTACTTGGCTAAGTAAGGATCCTAGGAAAAGCTAACGGAGTTCTGAAGTCTCTTTCTTTTTTCTGGGCCTCTACATGCCCTTCTGCTTGTGATTCTCACTGTTAATCTATGATGTCACACTTTGCCCTTCTGCATTATTTATTTTGGTTTAAGTTTTAGAACGATCATCTGCAAATTGCAATTCTTAGTACTCATTTATATGCAGAGATTGCACTGATTTAACTAACAGATTTTTAAATCAACTCAGTTAATTCAATGCAGCGCATATGTGAGCAATTAACTTAAGTCAGCTAAGAATCCTCTTCAGCTATATAGATATAAGCCACACTTAAAATAAGAAAATCAGAATACAGGAATTAGAAACAGGCTAAAGGACATCAATTTAAAAGTAAAGTTTTACTTAACTTGATATACTTTCATCATATCTCAGGTTCTATTCCTAGTTTTTCACTGATTTACTGCTTTGTTGCATGAGTGGCTTTACTTCTTAATTTCCCTGCCTGCAAAATCAGGATTTGCTGGCACAGCTTGTAGGAGGATATAAGTGGGGCTGTTTGGGAAAATATATTTTTCCCCCTATAGAAAGCTTAAGCATTTCTATGAATAATGGATGGTCAAAACTGGAGCCAAATCTTCCCATTTAAGAACAGTTTTCCATTTGAAAGTGTCATTGTGGTGCCACTTGGGAGCTGTTTGGCTGCCCTGTTGTCCTGGCTCCCCCAGCCAAAGTACAGCTCCCATGTTGCATCATAATTCTGCATGTTACTGGATTGCTGTCATGGAGTCTTGATATGACATTAGAGGACGTGTGGCCCAGCCGAAGAGATCTTCTGACAGAGAGGAACAGGTGCTTAAGAAACCTCAAATGCATGTCTTCTAACGTACGCTAAGACATCTCTCTTAAACAGTTCTGATGTTTTGGATGGTACAATTTGGTATTTTGACTGAAAAGTGAAAGTTTTGAGGGGAATAGGATGTTTGATTGGTGAGGAAAAGTCAACACTTCCTGCAGAAAGTATATGCTTGTGTTGTGGTTTAACCCCAGTTGGCAACTAAGCACCACTCAGCCACTCACTCACCCTTCCTCCCCACCACCCCGGTGGGATAAGGGAGAGAATCAGAGGGGGGGAAAAAAAAAAAAAGAAAAAGTAAATACCATGGGTTGAGATAAAGGCAGTTTAGCAGGACAGCAGAGGAAGAGAATAATAATAATGATAAAAGAATATACAAAACAAGTGATGCACAATGCAATTGCTCACCACCCACTGACCAATGCCCAGCCTGTCCCCGAGCAGCGATTGCTGCCTCCCGGCCAACTCCCAGCGGAGTTTCTATACTGAGCGTGACGCCATATGGTATGGAATAACCCTTGGGTCAGTTTGGGTCAGCTGTCCTGGCTCTGCCCCCTTCCAGCTTCTTGTGCCCCTGGCAGAGCATGGGAAGCTGAAAAAGCCCTTGACCAGTGTAAGCACTACTTAGCAACAACTAAAACATCAGCATGTTGTCAACGTTATTCTCATACTAAATCCAAAACACAGCACTATGTCAGCTACTAGGAAGAAAATTAACTCTATCGCAGCCAAAATGAGGACCATCTCTAACTGGTTTGTGACCAAATGTGACTTAATGAAATGTGTCCACAGGGAGAAAATGAGCCCTTATAACAGAGCGAGCTGAGCAAGCATAGAGACACAATTACATGCACTGAACAGGTAGAGCACAAACTGCATCGTTTATCTTGGGAAGCAAGGATTGTCCATTGTGACAAAATCAGTCAGATATAGCAAGTGAAACACTGAATACTCATTACACTAATTAGTATCAGTGCTCAGCTGTAGGGAGGCAAGAAGAAGCTGGCAGAGTGATACTTTAGGATAACATTTGCCCGAGAGGAAGCATTATGCATCAGTGATTCATTAGTCAGTGCCAGGAGGGAAGAGGCATAGAGCAGCCACATCCAAAATGAGATGGATCCTTTCAATGGCATCCTTCAATTGGTTGGTATCCAGATAGCACAAGTATCATTCAGGAGGTAAGTTTGTCATTGTATGTGTGTGTAAGGTGCAATAAAAAGAGAGAAGAAAGTAGTAAAACAAATTCCTCTTAAATGTTTAGAGATAAAATAAACTAGGCAGTAAGAGTTCACAGTGCAATTGAAAAATCACCATTGCTTGGTACTTTATGGGGATCTCGGGAGAAGTTGACTTTCTGGTCTTGGTTTTCATCATCTAGTTAAACAGTGCATGCCTGCCTTGGTGCTGTAATACTACCTGTGGCCTTTACTCATGATGAAAGCAGGTGTGATAGTAAGGTGTGGTGCAAATGAGGCTTGAGGACAATTAGCATTGCACTAGGACATAAGTAAGTGAGGAGGAGAGTGTAAATATAGTTTAAGAATGAAATGCATAGTTGAAGAAAAAGAAGTATGGAATAGGGATTGTGGTTCTAAACTCCCAGCTGCTTTGCTTATGTTGGGAAGGCAAGCTGCCCTTGAACCTGGTTCTACATAGGCATTTCAGCATTCATGTTGCTTGCAGACAGAAGGAAGAAATGAACGATAAGAAATGAATTGTTAGCTGCAGTAATGCTGATGGGAACTGTTTCATTCATCAGTGTCTGTATAAATGCCTTGCAGCTATTCACCTGTATTTTGCTGTAAACAAGGGAAAACCTGACAACTTCACACCCTGAACAAAGGGAGAGCATCACCTTCTTCACTCCTTGGAGTGACCAGGTGAAGGGATCACCTCACTGCAGAGAAACTCTGGGGCTTGCCAAGATATACAAGTGAGACGTCCCAGAGGGAGATTTCAGTAGTCCACTTTCACGGTGGGAAGGATATTCCACTATGAAATTAATGGTGCAATCCAGAGCACAGTAGGAAAAATACCCTGCCCTTTAATCCCCCATCTTTAATTTCAGCTGTAGAGTGCCGTAGTGCAAGTCTGTATATGTGTCTACTATAAAATGATATAGATTAAATGAAAGGCTCTACAAAGAGGTCCTCAGCACTTTGTATTTTCTCTTGTGCCATTAAGACAGAAGTTTCAGAGGATGGAAGACTAGTTAGCTGTCATTCTGAAGCTTCTGAAAAATATCCAAACATCTAAAATCCAGCCTGTTTAACATCGCATAAGCATACTGTTTCAATGGATTGCTCTCAGTGTAAAGCCTCCAACATTTACATTGTTCTGATGATATTCTCTTTCTGGAATGACCATTGGCATCACAGGGCAATACCACGATGCAATGCCTGGGTGGCATTGGATGAGCATGTCTGTAGAATGGACACATGATGAATATAGTTATTATGGTTTCAGCACATGGGCTTGAACAAAGACAAAGACAGAAAATAATGGCTATATTTCTGACACCTTCCTTGAAATTATGAGGGAAGGCTTTGCTGGTGCTGCTGCTTCCTCACATCAGTGAGACTTGCACTATGAAACAATTTAAAATCAAGAGAAATGAAGGGTGTGTCGTCGTCTCCCCCCGCCCCCCCATCCCCGTTTTTTCCTCCAGGTTGCTCTGAGTTTTCTGAATGGCAAGACCAAAATGCCTTAATGCAAATATTCTTATTTCCATTTTAGGCAGTAGTTATTTATGAAGTCCTGTGTATCTGGTTAAGGCTGCCCCATGCTGCTATAGAACATCCTGATGTTTACTTGTGCTTAATTTCTTTTATATAGGCACTCTTGTCCTACACTAGTACTGCTGTCTGCTTTTCAGATGCACGGTGAATGGTGATGTTGCTCTCTACATATCAAACACAATGTATCCCTTTAGATTTTATAGTTCCCTGTGCCCCAGGTGCTGTTATTATCAGTCCTGACATCATTCATTCAATATGATGAGCCCTGTCTTTCCATTTATCTGTAATGGACAGGAGACTTTGAATCATTTTATCTTCCAAGCACAGTAACATCTTTTCTTTAAAAAGTTACTTTTCTCTCTCTCAATTTCTTGTTTTCTTCCTTGTCTAATATCTTGTGTATTATATTTATCCCCCAGTCTCTTTACTCTGCACCTCCTGTTCTCTTTTGTTTTGTTTTCCCTTGATTTTGTTTTTCCTGTGTATCTACCTACTTTTTTCTCTCTTTATTCCCCCACCCCTTCCATTTTTGTACCTGTGCAGGGCACTGATGCAGGCTTATTTCAGTCAACTAAAAGGTTCCATTGACCTTATCAAGCTATAGGTTAGGACCAGGTAGCATCTCTCCATCCATATACATGGCTTGTGCAGAATTTAACACAGTTTAGTGCAGTATCTGCGGTTACCTTGCCCTCAAAGCCGAGCAGGCTTAAGAGTAAGACAGTGAAGAAAACACGTTTAGTAGAACTTAATGTCAGACTGTGAGGTACAAGATTAAAAGCAAGGTATTACACGTGCAAACAGAAATAAAATGCAATTCTATCTTAAACTGAACAATTCTGTTCTTTAGCTACTTAACCTCTTTTTTGTTAACTCCCTGTGAGGCGTCCTTGCCTTCAAAGCAAGTGTCTAACGCTTCAGTTAGAAATGTAGTTACCTCCTATGAGTTCAGAAGGGGAATCTAACCTGATCTTTCTGTCTGTGGTGTATCGACATCAGATGCCAGGGATCCAGTTTTCATAGAGTAGTTCCCCTACATGACTACCTGCATTTATACATCTTTAGAGACAAGGATTGCATAAAAAAAAGAAAATTTTTGGTGGCCTATAATGATGATGTCTGAAGCTACAGTCACCAACAAATTCACCTAAGGATGAATTTACTCTGCTTGGAACTGGTCACATGCATTATCTTTTCTCTAGGGACTGGGTGATGTGAATGCTTTGGTTTTATTCAGCTTACTGGACTATGTGGCGCTATTGGAGTACATGTAAAGGACAGACTGCCCAAGTGTTTCTTTCCGTGGGCTGTAGTAAGTGCTGAACACCTTGCCGTGTATCATTGTGACAGTTAGTGTTTTCTGTCCATGTCTATTTAGAAAAGTTTAGTTAGTGTAAGGATCAGAGGATTTCTTCTTCCACAAGCTCCATAGCTTCTCTTGAGTCGTTCTATGGATAGCTACAGCAATACTACTAGGGTCTGCCTGGAGAAGGTCAAATGTGTTTGTTTCATCTCCTTTTGTTGTGCTTCACTTGGTAGCCATGCATTGCCCCAGGGATTGCTAATAGCTATCCCATAGGCTGATACACATCAAAGAATGTCCTGGCTGTATAAAGGTAGAAGAGGAGGCAGGGCTATAGCAAAAGCATCAGGCTTGTGAACAAGCAAAATGAAGTTTAATTCTTTTGCATATATCTGAGTAATGCATCTAGGTTGAAGACATATAACAAATAGCAGAATTATAGGTAATCTGTATGGAGACATGGAAGTGGGGGTTTCTTATTAGAATTCTTTTTGGCAAATGTTTTCATAATTTCCTTTGAGCTGCTCCTAGTCCCATCCAAGGTGGCAGGTAGTCTTGCTAATGCTGCAAAGGGGAAAAGACACATAAAACATTTAAAGCAAATATAATAGCTTGGAACTCTGTTGTAAGAAATGCTTTTACTTTGAGCAGTGAATTTCACTAAATCCTGCCAAACATTCAAAGCCAGTCTTAACTTTCCAATCCCTTTATTTGCTATCAACACTCAAGATCGGCTTAATATTTTACCTTCACCCTTGGTTGCAGAGCATAATGGACAAAACCATTATCTGCAAATGTCATCGTTATTAGGCAAGAGAGAGAAGGAAGGGATAAGGGGGAACAGGGCTGGGAGGAAGCTGGTATCTGCAAAAGTAAACAGACCTTAACAGTACAGTGGGAGGAGGGAGCGGGAAGGGAAAAAACAGCCTCTCATAATTTAATTAAAGTTCTGCATCTCCTTAAGAGCTGTGGATACAAGCTGCCAGGCTGAGGGCTAATATTTAAAGGTCATTTAAATGAGCAGAGATGTTAATCGTTGAAGGGACAAAGCTGAACTAACTTTCCTAGCTCTTGCCTACACGCAGAGATGTTACCTCCTTCCCTGCAGTAAATAAGAGCTTTCAAATTGTTGTTTTAGTGTTGGATTACACTTATTAAACTAATACTAAGCAACCACCAGCATCTGTGAATTGCAGGGGAGGGGTTGGCTTGTCATAGGATCACCTCTAAGAAAAGTCACAATTTGTATCAGAGCAACAGAGCTGGTAAATTGTATTATGGACAGAGTGAAACCTGTTGAAAGAGCAAGGGTGCTGTGAACCACAGAGATGTTGGCATGCTGTGTGGAAACTGTGCTTACATATGAGTCATGTATTGCAGTCCATGGGCCACAGCAGAACCTGATTCTGCAGAAGGAAACACTTGTCACACTATCTGCTTGGCTTTAATGTCTGTTAATAGAGTTGATTAGGAATTTTTTCCTTCAAACTTTTCTAACAGATCATGGGATTTCTTTATATGTTCTGAAGGAATAAGGAAGTTTTTGTACAGAGGTGTTTAGTTTAAGAAATAGTGAAATAAAAATTCAGTTTGGCATTGGTTTGACATTAATCTCTGTATTTACTGAATCCTTTTAGAAGTGGTTTTCAGTTGTCCTGTTCCTACTCCCCTGCATGTTTGGCTTTGTATATTGGACTCTTCCAGTGTGTACCAAGGCATTTTAGTAGAGGGACAAATGTGGATGGTTTGAGTAGATATAAACTAATGTCAATCCCAACAGGAAAGGCGGGTGAGGTAGTTTTTTTGGCCTTTGGTTGGTTTGGGTGGGTTGGTGAGAAATGACAATGTTGAAAAAGTATTTCTGTAGGTCTGAAATAACCAGACATTTTTTCTACTTGATGTTAAATTGAAGTATAAGAATAAAAGTCCAGCTATCATTCTTTCTCTCAGAATAGAAATTCTGTTGTTATTTTCAATTAGTTGTGCTCCCTCATATGTAACTGTGGTGCAGGAAGACATCACATGCTTATATCAAGGAAGGGTTTGGTCTTATTTTTTTATCAGTCACATTGGGGAAAGATGAGTTACTGAAGGCAACCCAATGACTCTTTAATGTGGAGTTGTACCTACTGAAAGGAAAACATGTAAGCACACAAGTTCTTGGCAGAAATCTTAGCTGAGCAGCCACTGTCCTGAAGATCAGGAGAGGTGAGCCTAAAAGTAACTTTATCTGAAGAGCCTTTAAGAAACATAGCAGAAGTAATCATGTTTTCATGTAGAATTTTTGGCAGAAGCATCACAACAACACTTGCCATCTTTCCATGTGTTAGTTATTGCTAATCTTTTCTGATTCACTGAAGCTGTAACATGAGAACGATGGATTATGAGGAAAGAAGGGTATTCAGATAACAGTGAAACAAGAGTAAACTTGGAATGGATCTTGTGATGTTGCCAGAAACCCCAAGGTGGCATCAGAGACCTTGTTTTTCTACATTAAATATGTATGAAATATTCTTAGTGACTTTTATTATTTCTTTGTTTTCTATTCTTACCTGGTTTGCCGTTGTTTATACTTTTTTTTTAAAAAGCATTCCTGCTTTACGACCCTTTTTCTTCAAGCATCATTTGTGTTACATCGATAATGCCAAAGATGCTACGTGCAATACACCCTAGCTGCAGTACAAGGCTCTGCCAATACAACAACAGACCACATCCCCAGGAACACTTTTGTACTTTATTTTGTTCTAGGAGGCTGGAACCAACAAAACTGGATGCAACTCTGTAGCTAGAAATTCACCCATCGCTTAAGACTTTTTTTAAATTTTTTTTTTTTAATCACAAGCCAGCCCAAACTTACAATGCCACCAGAAGTGTCCTAGTGCTGAACTGGATAGTATGGAGATTGATGAAGACTTGCCACAACCTGTCATATGCTGGAGGGTTGATTCCAGAATTTTATCAGCACACAGTGATTTGAAAACTGTGAACCAAGTTACAGCAAATCTTTTAAGGAGTGTGAGAAGGCTCTGTTCTACACACAGTCACTAACAAGGCAGTTCAGTTGCATTTTGCAAAACTGTACGATGATGTACTGCTCCATACGGTCAAGTATCCTGCACAATCTTCCACTGATCACTGAGTCATTAATAGAATATGTTCAAGCCAACTAAGGGAAATGTGCAAATCTGGGATCCTTATTTAGCTTTTTATTCAGCCTTTGCAGTGAAGCTAGGTAATTGTTCTACATAATGATATAGCATGCATCAAGATCTTCTTGATGTGCTTTAGATAGCTGCATTTCTTCTGAGTGGAGAAGCTTAAATGAGATATCCAGCTTAACTCATTTAAGTGCATTCATATTTCAGACTGGTCGAAGAGACTCAAGTGCTAGTCTTAAATTAAAATGAGTAGGAGTTGGATGTACTTGTTTGTGGAGGTTTTGAGAAGCCTGTGCTCTTTGTAAGCTGGGTGAATTTCATAGATAGCACAGAATTTAGAATGTTTCAGAACATTTCAGAAGACTTTTTGTTTGTAAGTAGTCTTTTGATTTGTACATACTTAGGTAAAGGAAAAACTGCATTTATTTTCAGGACTGCAACTATGTGAACCTTGGAAGGAAAGGAAATGATAAAATTCATAAAATATAAGCACCTTTGAAATATAATATGGACTGCTGGTTCATTCAAGCCCAATGTTCAAAACCTTTATATCTGTGTTCTAATTGACTTTCCCTGTCCTTGCGCCAGGCAATTGGAAACTTTTTGGAATCAGCTGTTGCTTTGCTAGTTTGAGATGTGTTGCTTTCTGATTTCAGCCACCGTTGTTCGTTGAGTGGGGATGATTTGAACAGACAGTGGTTGACACCCAGTTCCCAGCTCCATCCAACCATTTACCATGCCAAAGGTCTTCTCTATTACCTGCGCAGCATTGGCCGGGCTCCTCTGGTGAGTCTCTTTCAGGATCTTTTGTGAGTTACTGTATACAGATTGCTTACTGTAGTCGTGTGAACAGTCTTGTTTTAGAGCTAGAGTGATTTGGAAAGCCTCATGTGCTGTTACACTTTCATCTTACAGAAGTGTTTTGAAAGTCTTGGATACTTAATACTTACTAAACCTTCTAACCAACAACTCCAAATTCCAGAATCTCTGCACACCTGGAATATAAATGAGGAAATGAATTCCTTAAAGCTCTTTAAAATTCTCAAAGTACTCCAACTAAGCTAAATATTATGAGTAGGTTATTGCTATCTTCATGGCAATGACAGGTGAAATTCCACAAAATCTTAGTCTGAATGGATGGTGCAAAAGCCCATGTTGGAACAACCCATGCAATCACAAAAACACAGGAAACAGCCCTCAAAATGCTTGAAACTTCCATGCTGCTTTGGAATGGCTGAAGAAAATGGCTGGTTTTGGGGGGTACCAGAAATTCATGAGATGGGTCTTGTCTCAAAGCTGCAATTGAGGTAGGGCTGGGATCCATCCCATCTGCTCAATCTCATTGCCCAGCGGAATGAAAAAATGGTTCTGAGACCTCAGGAGAAAAACCACAAGGAGGTTCAAATGTTAATGAACAGATGTGGGTGCACAGACTGGCAGCTGGCTGCTGATAGCTACAGTCAGGCAGGAAATGTCCAAAGACACAAAATTCCCTCTGGGTTTGATGAGAAAAGCCCCAGACAAGATGAAAATGTCTGTGAGCTTCTTTAAGAGAATTCTTGCAGGTTTTGGCTAAGGCAACAGCCCTGAAATTAACTCTGCAGCCCAAGGAATATCGTGGAAACTCAACTCACAGTTGTGAATTTACTCACCAATATTTTCCTTTAGTTCAGAGCAATGTAAGATCAGTCGTCTTTTACCCTGCTATTTGCTATCTGGCCTTTTTTAATACACAACCATCCTTGTCATATCCAGGTGCATAAAGTTGAACACGCACTCAGTGCAAGTTTTCATCATTGCTGAGTGAAGGGAGACTATTGATCCTATCATCTCCCTCAATCATAGGCTGCATGTCAGACTTGGTAAACTGATTTTTTTTTTTTCTTTGCCTTTGAAGAGTATATTGATTTTCGTTTATACATGCTCAAAAATGCCTTTTCCCTCCTCCAGGAGAGAGCTAGGTTTCTTTTTTCCTTTTTTTTTTTTCTTTTTTTTACTTCTGAGATCCCATGGAACCAAGTTCACTGACCACCAAATGATTTCTGTGAAGTGATTTAGTTTCATTTATCCTGGGAAGTGCAAGCAGTTTCTTCAAAGCAAAGAAAAGGAAAGAACTTTAAAATTAACAACCTTTCAAGCCAAAGCCATTTTAATTGGTAACTTCTATAGACAATAGCCTGCTGAAAGTGGTTTGGTTTTTTTGGTTTTTTTTGAAATTCTCTTGTTGGCTCTGGGAACCCTAGTAAGGCCAAGGGACCTGATGCACTGTGGCATTGCAGCCCTCTGCTGCTCGGTCTTTTCAACTGAGAGTAGCAAAGTGGAAGTGTTGGGCATCTTTTGTCTGGGAGAAGCCAGGTCTGATGGGAAGAGGGAAGTTGCTCTCTCCTTGAGCATTTGTGATGAGAAACTGCTATGCTTTAGAAGTGATAGTTGACAATGCGGTTGCAGCATGCAACAGGGAACCTGCAGCTTGTACAGAGAATCTGAGCTGCAGCGAAGAGCAGGATGCCCTTGGAGGGGACAGAAAGAACTACCTAAGGACCAGGAGGCACTGAGCAGAGTTTGCTGCCATTCAAAGGCGTTACATCAAGCTTAGAAACAAGAATCTGCCTGCAAGAATGTAGCTCTTTGTGAGGAAAAAACCCTAGGCATGTCTACCTCAAAACTCAGAGATTCAAAGTCCTCTTACAATGCCACTAAGGAAAAAAAGCAAGAATTTACCAAAAAAAAAAAAAAAAGGAAGAAAAATTAAAAATTTATTTTCCAACAGATTTTCTTGCTTTCCACTTTCTGTTTCACTTTTCCCTTATTTTAAGAGGTGCCTGGTCCTGTGACTCATGAGGAGGGTTGTGTTTGAGTTAGAAAGCAGTCCTTAACTTTAAGATGATCAGTGCTGGCGAATAACTTTAAATAGATAAAAATTTGCATGTGTGTCTTGAGTCATATCCCAGTGAGTGTAAGCCTTGGGAGTTTGACTGGTTTGTGTGTATTAGTGTCTTGGCCATATAGAAGGACAGGCTGGAGAAAAAGGACTGGTAGGTTACATGTTTGCTTAGTGTTTGCCCAGACACACTGCAGGAAGAATTCTGTACTGGGTGCTCAAAATAAAAACTATAGCTTAGCACTGCTGGATGATGAGACATAAGCTACACTGTAGTGTGAAAATGAAGCAGAAGAATGTCTGATACATTATGAACATTGGGAGTGACTGCAGTATCCAGAAAGCTTAATTAAAATGTAGCTCTATGCAACCTGCAAATAGAATGAAATTATTTCCAGTAGCACTGGCTCTGCTATGGAAGCTGGTATCAGTGAAATATCCCAAGACCTGAAACAGCAGCAATATTACAGAACCTGGCTTTGATAATACTTTACCAATACAGAAGTCTCATTCTAGACCTGTTGCTAAGAACTTATCTGCAGGTTTCTTGAGGTGCAGAATTATAGACCTGCTACTGATCAGGCAGCCAAGCTATCTGACTATCTGATCATCCCTGTGTGGTTTCTGATACGTAAATACTGTGGGCAGATAATACATTGTGTCTTTTGTGTGTTGGTAATTCTGTAAATTGGCAGGTAATTGATACCCAGTTGAGCTGAGTTCTCTGCCTTGAAATAAGGTGAAAGCTATAAAATCCTCCTTGATATTCATAGGAATAAAATCTAGGTGGTACCTGTGGTTAACCTAAACTATAGCCATGCATTGCTGATAGCTTAGATGAAACACTAGCTGGAAAAATGTCTGTCGTTAAGAGAACCAATAAAAGCAGCTCTTTGGAAGGAGACGTTGCAGGATAATTGCACGTGGTTCAGACAGAACTACTTCAAGTGCAGGTGTCACATAAGCCCTGCAAAATACGCACATAGCCCGAGGGGGCTGAACCTCCGGGGTCTGTGCAATATTGGCTTTTTCCCTTTGGGAATGATGATAGTTGTAGGTTTGCACCAATAAGCAGCGCTCAGACTGCCCTGTCCCTGTGTGTCCTCCCCCTTCTGCCTTTGCCAGGTGGCAAGGGTATAGGTAAAGCGGGAGCAGTTGTTGTTGGGTAGATCGCTGTTCACGTGCTTCAGGTGTGGAAAGTGCGTGCTGCGGCGATGGGGATGTGCAGACCCAGAACCCTGGAAAGAGAGCTGGAGGCGAGTGGTGGCGCAGGAAAGCAAGCTGACAGGACAGAAACTGAAAGAATGAGCAGTGTATAAGCTATAAGATATGTATAATTGTCCAGCTACTTAGCAGCAGCAAGAAGGTTCTCTATGCATGTGTGCTTTAGCCTCTCCAGTATGTAAACCTACTGTTTGTCAGAGGAGCTGAAAGAATGTACATGCCCAATGCCTAGATAATTAAACTCCCTGGCTTGCTGCAGCTAAACTTAGCTACTGCATAGCTGGTAAATAAACATACTAGGGTAAATCTTGCCCTAACAGTTGGTGGAAGAAGCTCATCTACTCCATCTGTTTCTCCTCTCTTGTATATGTATTTATGTAAGAATATATGTATCTTTTTACCCCGTATTTCTCCCATCTCTCTCTTTATATTGATCCATCATTCTTTCTTACCTTCCTATACCCATTCCTTTGTCTCCAACATATGCCCTGGAAAACTGTTTCAATGAAGCGCCTTTCTGCTCAGTGGTGAATATTGGTTTAAAATGAACCAATTCCTTCTCTTTAGAAATTCTTGTATTTTCATTGACAGATTTCTGAATATTCTTGATAAAGACATGGAGAATATATGTAACAGCAGTGTGTATATTGACTTCATATCTCAGAGGGCACCGAGATTGATTATTTTTTAAGAGTTGGGTCAATATTTACCTCTTGGGTCATTAAATCACGTTTTTCATTTCTATAGGAGTCAATATCTGCCTATAAAAGCAATCAAAACTTCCGCTAAAACTGGGAATGTGCCTTGTGCCTAGTTCGTATGACAGCCAACATAACAGAGATGGATTAGATAGACAGATAGATTAGACAGTGTGGAAAGATATTATTTGCCATGAAGATAGGTCTTGTTCTGTGCTTGGCTTCCAGGAATTCATGCAGAGATCTGACAGCATTGTGCAGTACAGTTGCACAATTATATTTTCCTGAAAATTATGTAGCACAGGTTTTGTATTCAAAGAAGCCAGTGATGATTAATTGCTTGGGAAAGCACAGATTTCAACTCTCATGAGGATAAAGCTGGAGTTTAGGAGTTTAGAAGTAGAAAGAGCCTGACAAATTGCTCTGTTGTTATATCATAAGTTACCATGAACCCTTAAGTTCCTGAGTTGCCGTGGATTCTTGCAGAGGTGTCATGTTTATTTCTGCTGCAGACAGAAATGCACCAGTCTTGACTCTGGATCCCTGAGATCATGTCAGATTGAATAGATAAAGCAAGATACAACTGAATAACAAAGTTTGACACAGGTTATAGGCATGGCACAGTTTAGTCTCCTCTGAAGAGACCTGAAAAAACATTAACCCCCACTATAGTCTTATAGTGCTTATTATGAATAACCAGAAAACTTTTTCTTTTACAATGTTCGAAATTTTTCCTTTTTTTTTTTTTTCTTTTTTTCTTCCCCCCCTCTCCATAGGTATTCTGTGACTATCACGGACACTCCCAGAAAAAGAATGTGTTTCTTTACGGCTGCAGCATCAAGGAGACCTTGTGGCAAGCAGGCTGCATGGTTGACACGGCAGTTATCACAGAAGATGTTGGCTACAGGGTAGGTCCACTTTGTTCCTTTCTGCAATTGTTGGTGTGTATGTGCACCTATGCAGCTAGTTAAGATAAGGCCAGCTCACAGATTTTGGAGATAGGTGCAAACTTTCCTTATTCTGGAGGAGTAATGGTCCAGAGAGCTTCAAAGCATGCATAATACCTTCATGCACCAGATATTAGTATGAATATTCTCAGTACATGGGTTCCTATTATTTCATTTTAGTAAGATGTTGTGTTATGGATGGCTATGTTCGGCTACAGACTAATAGGAGAGCAATATTTTTGTGTGTTTGATAATTTCTAAATACATATATAATTTTGATCCCTAACCACACCATAATAAGAAAACAAATAGGAATTACATAATGGTAACTGAGAAAATGATAGATAGTATACCACTGTCGTACTTAGTTGAATGGCTTCGTCACAAAATGCTCTGGTCCCTCTGAAAACACCAGAGAATTCAATGGCTGTCAAACAGATCTAACATAGTGGAGTTACCTCCACAGCAAGTGCTTGGTGTCATAGCTAGGGCAGTTTTTCTGGAATTAGAAAGAAAAAAATACTGAAATCTGTTTTATTTCTACTTCATGTGAATGTCTTGTTCATCAAACTGTCCTCTAAATTCCTGCCCATCTCTTCTTTTGTATCTGGTTAGATCTTGTTTTCCTCTTAAATGACAAATTTCTGTGGAAAAAAAAAATCTTATAATCTCTAATTACAGTCTTAAAAAAGATAATTTCACAAAATATTAACTGCGGCCTTACACTGATTATAGAGGTATAGCTTGGCTCACTCCAAACTGAAAGAGGTTGAAAAGTCTTCTTCAGTTTACATCTCTGTATAATTTTTGCTACTTCAGCACAAATACTAATTATCTTTCCATAGGGGTGCCACATCTTCCATGTTCATCTTACTGCATTGTACACAGCCTACTAAAACTTTACTGGAAGAAAGTGCTCCAGCATTTGTCATGAGGGGTCCCTGTGGCAAACACTCTCTTTCACAAAGCAGGGAGGGTACTTACAGTCAGGACATCTTTTGCTGTGTTTGAATTCAGAGCTGAAAAGGCTGAAAAGGTTGAAAAGGCTTAGGGTGTTTCGCTGTTACACAAACAGAATTCAAATGTTGCTTTCAGCATCTGGAACCTGTCTTGAATCTGCAATGAAGAAAGCAGGAGCATGGCTCCAAGGCTGTCCAAGAATAGTCTACAGCCATCCTATAAGAAAGATTTTGTGCTTCAGATCCTCTCTTTTGCACAAAACAGGAGATGGGTGCCTGCTGCAGTTGCTGCCAATGGGTCAGCCTCTTCCTTCTTAGGCCGGGGAAAGTGGGTATATAGGAGAACACATCTGCCATCACAAACTGCAGCACATAGTCACCCCTAGTGACCCCTAGTCTCAGACCTGCTTCCTTGCACTGTTTGCACAAGTTTCTCTCCTGCTGTCTGTAGGTAGCTGGGGATTAACCTGGCCTCTATGATTGATTTTTCTCCCCAGGAGCAGGAACCAAATACCTCAAGAAAAAGTTTTTGGAACACCCTATGCCTCATAGGTCATAGACTCAGCTGTAGCCCTTGGCAATATACAGGAGTAACAGTCTTCATTACCTTGTAATATTTGGAGGCCTTGAGTGACTTGCACAGCATTGGCATCACAAAGCCCAGCTTGAACACTTGTCCTTTTGGTAGCTATTCCAGGCTCTTTTGACAACAATTTCTGCAGGGACATCAGTAAAGAAATATTATTCCATTCTTTCCTAATGGGATCAGAGGTTTATGGACAGGGTCCTGTGTGAGGGGAGTAGCTTCTTTTGCTGTTGTACATGCTAAATCCAGCTGTATGTAAGAAAGGGAACACAGCCACACTGCTGCATTATCATAAAAGCATCATTTAAAAGGGTGTGTTTTCACCCTTCCAAAATATACTATTGAAAGATAATTAATGAGAAGAATAAGTAGAGAAGAAAGAACGATTAGCGTGAAATCCAGTGAATGCTGGTAAAATGAAAAGAATATTAAATTCAGATTTGCTAATGCTCCTAAATGAGTCCTGCGTACAGAGACATTACTGTTACCTGCCAGCGTTTTTATTTAATTAAATGTAAAAGATTGATTATGCATATAATTTAAATTGTTTTAAAAAGCTAAACTGGATTAGGGATCTGATTATTGTTATTTGATAGTATGTGTTTACAAAAAAATCTGTGTGTTCAGATAAGTGCAGAATGAAAACTATCTGAACCGTCACATACAGTTTAACTGGATCTCATGTTTTTTCTGAGGCTTATAAACATCTGGGTGATATGGCTCTGCTGCACTTTTTTAATTCCTGTTCAACCCAAATCCAGGAATTCCTGGAAGCACTGCATGAAAGCATACTGTTTTGTGATCCCCGTGCAGCAAATAGCACTTTGAAGGCAATCCAGAAATGCTGGATGCCTAGGCTACAGCAAGCAGTCAATTTTAAGGATTCCTCTGTTCAGTATGCTCACAGGAAAGGGAGTGCTGTGGCTTTTAGTAGCACACTGGAGGTCTTGACTTAAGAGTTAGGCTTGCGGTGGTCTCAGATTTAAAATGGAATCTCTTGCTTTGTTCCAGTTTTTTCCACCTCAGTTTTTTTCATCTGAAAAATGGACTGTATAGATGTTTAGATCTATACCTTATAGAACTGGTAAAGTCCATTGACAGCTATAGCTAGAAT
This sequence comes from Scopus umbretta, assembly GCA_013400535.1. Classification (NCBI taxonomy): domain Eukaryota; kingdom Metazoa; phylum Chordata; class Aves; order Pelecaniformes; family Scopidae; genus Scopus; species Scopus umbretta. The sequence goes on along the minus strand of VZTL01035548.1, from coordinate 2,521 downwards.
ATACTAAAAAAATGAAAATTACTTTTTTGTTATGGATATGTGTACGGTTAAGCTGTTTGCAGGAGATATTGCAAAGGCCAAAGATTTATCATTCACAACAATCATGTTTTAGGAAAAGACATTATTCTTTCACTTTCAATGAAACCAAATAGTCCCGTACAGTGCTATGAAGTAAAGATCAACAGAATGGAACTACAATTGCTCTGAATCAGTCAGTGAAACTGATTGTTATTGGAAAGTGAAATTAGCTGGTTGGCTTTCATCACCCAAAATGAAGGAAATTCAAGGGTAAATACCATTAGAAGTAAGCGGGAACTCCTTCTGTATGATTCCATTCAGTTCAGGTGTTTAAGAAAGCTATTGTCAAAGAAATAACTAATGTCCTCATTTTGGTTGTTCTCCTCTAGATGGATCAAATAGTCTTTTAGCATATGTTGTGGTTAGTATATCAGCACTAAAATTTAGACACACAGACATATACATGCACGTACACACGTGTGTGTACATAAAGGTCCAGTTTCTACATAGAGCACACCTACTGCTAATGTATCTAGTATATGTCTTTATAGAGTGTAAAAGTAACACATTTAGCACTGACTTAGTAATCACTAAGGAAGTGTTGCTTCTGCACTGATGGAAATATTTGATACTGCAGTGTATTAGGAGTGTCTATAAATTTTGTTGTTGGGAAATATGATTTCTAGAATAAGAGAATCAGGGCTAATATGTAATTTTTTACTGGGTTTTCATGATTACTTTTTGTTGTGATTCTCTAAATGAAGTGTATAAAATATATCATTTGGACTTGCATGAGAAGATTTTGGTTTGTTTCACAATGCAAGTTAAATTTTGAGCTCTATTTTCATGTAATTATGTGTGACCTTCTGTGAGAATACACATCCCCTTTCTCTGCTTTATGCTAGGTTCAGACAAAACCCCTTCTATGGCTTGAATGCCTTGTCAAACTGTAGATGTATGCTGGGAGGAAATATAGTATAGCTGGAGAGGGGAGAATGGGAATATCAGGTACTGAACTATGATTACAGCCCCCTCGGTAGTACAACAGGAAGGTATGGGTTAATGTTGAAGCACCTTGAAAACAGAACTCTGTAAGTGACTTCAGCAGTCCCAAACTATTTGGTGTGAAAATGTTTGATTTTGAATGAGATATACCAAGTGTACTGGATATTTTGCATTTTAGTCTTTGGGATGAAACGAATGTTAGAATCTGAGGGTTTCACATGGGATGGATGTAATGCATTGGTTGGTGCTCTCAGTAACTGTGTCTACAGATATATTTGATGATATATGCATTAAAAAACACAGGTCTCTGTGTGCATGATATAAATACATGCACGCCTGTTCAATTCATTTTCTCATTGCTGCTCATGTTTTCTCATAGACTCTTCCTAAAATCCTGGATAAAGTGGCCCCTGCATTTGTCATGCACAGTTGCAGCTTCCTGGTGGAGAAGTCTCGGGAGTCAACGGCCCGGGTGGTGGTATGGAAGGAAATGGGTGTGTTGAGGAGCTACACTATGGAAAGCACATACTGCGGCTGCAGCCATGGACTCTACAAGGTAAGTAAATCTTTCAAAGAACCCTGTGCCACTCTCCTCCTAACGCACATCTCATGAGTTTGGAAGGGTAAAGCAGAGGAGATAGCCATTGTCTTGATGCTTAGCGTTGTCTGCTCTCTCCAGACCCATGTTGCCACGCCTTCTGAGTTTCCCCTCAGTGAAATCTTTCCATGATCCCTCACTCTTTTGCTTTCCATGCCAGGGAAGTAGAGTCCTTGCTCTGAGGTTTCAGTCAACAGTGAAATAAAAAGAAATCTGGAGCCAAAAGCATTGAGGTGAAGGAAGGAATGTTTTTGAGTTGATATTAGGGTACTTATCCTTATAAGGGCATTCACAGTGTCGTAAAAAATGTGTTGGCAGGTCATGTGGACATCTTTGACCCTAGTTCTAAGGTAATTAACTTCTACTAGTGGCACCAACTTCTTTGGTACAGGCTGGCTACCTGAGCATTTACCTGGCTAAATTTAAGAGCCTGCACAGAGAATCCTGCATTTGGAATTGCCTGTTACTGACAGCTAAAGGTAGCTAATCTAAGGCTAGTTTTGATAGCTGTCCATGAGCTCAAGGTATGCCTGTGACTCTGATATAGACAGACCTGAATTCCACACCGAACGAGGTTCCAGTCTTGGTAGGAAGGGCTGTGCTCATACCGAATGCATCAGAGACACCAGTCTATGAGATCTCCTGGCACTTTTTAAGTACATGGGATGAACTCTGGTAATTGCATTTGAGTGATCATAGCTCTCCATTCACTCAAATGGTGAATTCTTTCTCTTGCTCCTTTCCCAAACCTGTTGTTTTCACTGAAAGGCTTCCATGTTCCACCTCATTTCTCCCACTAGGGAGCAATCCTTATCTGTACAGCATTAATAAGCAGTTAAGGATCCTAAAAGACCCTTAAGGAAAGAGCCATTATTACAAATAAAAATTAATTAATAAGAC
>VZTL01035544.1:170-11904 GCA_013400535.1 Scopus umbretta | reverse complement strand
ACCACAACAGTCACTGGACAAGCCAGAACCACCACGTTGTTTGCTCTGGCCTGAAAAGCTATCAGCCTATGAATCTCTTCTACAGCCTGTTAATCTAGGCTACATGGTAATAGTCTGCATGATGATATTCACTCTCAATTGATCTATTAAGCAGTGACAATAAGAATATTAGCTCCCGGTCTAGAGACATCAGTGTTCACCTAATTCCAATTTAATAGCATGAAACAGTAGTCTTGAATAAAAACTGTTTGCAATCTCTTATAAACAGATGAAATCTGGAACCAAAAATTAAAAAAAAACTAACTTCAGACACTTGCAAGTAGTTCTGATGAACAAGGACAGGCATAAGCACACTGAGAATGAAATTAACACTACAGCTATAACTGGAATGCCATAGAAATAAACATTTTTTTGCCATGAAATTCAATCTACACAATGGACAGTCAGCCTGATGGTTAACACAATTCAATGTACAACACCATAAAGGTTAGATTAAGACATTCTTGGTTATTTGCCACAGAAAGAGCACTAAATACACAATACTTATTTTCTGTAAGTGATAAAAGAATATTATGTTAGTAACAAAAATATGGAAAGAAAACCATCAATCTTACTCCTTTATGTGATTACCAGGGCCAATCAAGGAAGTCTGCATTTAAAAAAAGAAGAAACCAAAACACAAAGAAAACAAGTTGAAAAGATTCTCAATTTCTCTTTCTTTTCTATTATTATTTAACGGATGAAATAAGTGTTCTGTTGTATTCAGAAGTCAATGCATTCTCCATTTTTAAAGGTAGGCAAGAGCCAAGAAGAACTTAAGTGTTTTTTCTGATACAGCTCAGCAGGAAAACAAAATAAGCCTCCCTAAAAAAACATCTAGGAACCTGAATTTATGACAAAGATAAATAAACTGGATATAGTAACAACAAGCTTTAAGTTTTTTCCACAGTACGGCAGTGTTTATCCTCACTTGTTAAGTGGTTGTGCCTTAAAGATTATAAAACTACATCAATGAAGGGCAGATAGAGATTATGTTTATATGGATTAATCTGTTCTGGCCAGGTCAGTGATGAACTTGCACTGCAAGCAGTGAAAAAAACGGCCGATGTTGAACCAAGCTTACAGCTTAGGTTCTATCTACTTTGAAAAGCAACTTTAACAGCATCTTACACTGTTGCTCCACAATCAGACTGAACATGTATAAATGGACCTATTCCACCTACTTCCCAGTTCTTCTTGGTCATACTTGATCCAGTTCCCAATGCCATATCCTAAATACCTGAGCTAGTACCAAAGAAAAGTGCATCAGGCAGGAAAAGGGTGGCAATGGAGAGAGAAAGGCTCCAACCACCATTTCAGAAGCATCGCTGCTGTCTCAAACATCTTCTAGAACTATGGCGTGAATGTCCAAACAAGCACACTCTGAGAAATCAAAGCACAGAGGAGAATCCATACATCCATAACAAAACAGAACTAGCAACCATATAATTGCAGTCATTCACAATGCAATTTTTCACATATCAGCTGTTGCACTAGCCAATACTTTGCCATATATACCTCTAGGTTTTCCTAATATCCACAAGCCAGGGCAGACTCAAATGAATAATAGGCACATTTCCAGATAAGTGACAAGATAGAGCAAAGAGCTCTCTCTGTACCGTTCATCCCTCCACAGTGTAAGAGGCTGAGAGTACAGTTAATAAATCACCTTCTCCAGACATGTAACAAAACTGACTTCGAGCTGCAACATCTCTTTAAAGATCTCACCTTGTAATATATTCCTAGGTACATAGTGAAATGCGAGTTTCAGAAATCTGTCAAGCTATGTCAAGATTCAAAATAAGTTTGCTAGCTAAGAAGAAATACACTTCATTCTACCTTACACAGATACAGCCTGGGACTTACATTTGCTATCGCATCTTCTGAAAAGCAGCTGAACATAATACACAATTGAATACTGCTGTCTGCGGCGCAGGGGGTGGTGGTGGTGGGGGGAGTATTCAGACCATAAACAAACAGAATCAAATTACCCAGAAGTATACATGCCTCGCAGCAAGCACAAGAAACACCACAGTAAATAACATACACAAATATTCTTCAAGAGCATCTGGCAAAATTCACCATAATGAATCCAAAATATTCAAAGCAATTATTTCCAGCCAACCACTTACTTCTTTCAGAACTGGTATCTTTAGCATTTTATTATGTTCTTTACTGTCAAGGCATATTTCTTCAGTAGTCTGACATTTTTTCCCCTCTGCCTTTTGGCTAAGCAACTAAGAACTTTATTCAGCAAAAGCAACTTCCAGATGACCTAGCAAATGGAATTGATTTGGATTAAATAGCAACAGGTTATTTCAGTGTTTAAGCAGTCATGGGTATGCCAGTAACAAAACACATCTCAAATATATTCCACTAATCTTATTACGTATGCTTTCAGTTATCTTTCACTAAACATCTATTTTATGGTCCATTTCTTCATACCTTTTAATCACTGCTCAGTCACGATGTCAAAAGACTTGAAATCCCAAATTGAAAAGCACATAGAGTCACAACGTAGATAATTCTCTGAGTAAAAGGTACATAAGGGACTGCTGTGGAATCCCTAGGGTTTATGACTATATGCATATCTACTGTTTTGCATATTTTACACAACAGATTTGTAACAGTGGAAAGCTTCCACTTCAGGCTCCTTTAACGAAGCACATATAGGCATATCCCACAAAGCCGTTAAGGAAGGTACAACAGAACTGTCCTCCATGTTTTTTTTGAGGCTGCCAAGGGCAAGAGAAGGAGAGGGACAAGGGAAAAGGAAGGAAAAGGTGTGCATGCAGGGGAGGGAAATTATACCTCTAGTTTAGAACTGAAAGGATTTAAACTACACTTAAACCAAAAATCTCTTCCATTCCTCAGCTTTTGCTTGCTCAGCTTTTGTTTATTTTTCTGACTCACTACTCAAAAAGTTCCCAGATCCTAATCAAGCCTAACAATGCTGCAGAGGAAATGCAACTCCAAAATGGGAAGGGGGTGAAAATCTTACTTAGGAATTCTTCATAAGCCATGAAATTATAAAAAAAGTCAGGATATCCTCTAAGAATGGTAAAGAAAAATGCTATATAATGAAGTACAATATCCTTAAGTCATCAAAATACGACCGGGTTCTGTATTCTGGATGTCAAGAGCTTACATGATGGCTGTTTGTTCTGATCTTGAACCTCGGTTTGAGGCATCCCAGATTCCTCCAGGAGTGGGGCTTGGAAAGAAGTTAAGGTTCAGGCAACAAGTATCACAGATGAGGAAATTCTTAAAAATACCAGAGTCAGTGACCAGCAAAGACATCTGGATACATGGAGTGTATGAAACACAGAGTCTTCCCAAAAATTCTCTGTTGTCAAAGAGCTTCCATAGGAAGAAGTTTTCTGCTCCATTTTAGATTAACACCTTGGCCAAGCAAAAGGAGCTACACACATTCCACGTCATCAAAAGTCTCATCTACTAGCACTTCAAAATTGTTCACTTTCCCCACACAATACCATCTCTCATCTGTATTAGCTCTCCATCATTTTCTTCATCTGGCTTTGAATAAAATATGTAAACAAATGAAGTTGCAAATTAAGTTGCATCTATTTTTATCTGGTATTAGTGACTACATTTCTTTCTTCAGCAATCTAAAAGTGAAGACTACATTGCTGGCTTACTTATAAGATTCAGGAATTTTAAAGTAAACAAAACCAACTAATATGGGAGTAAAATTCACATAATGAAAGACATTTTGTAGATGTATTCTAGTTCAACAAAATAACATTTTGTCTTAGGATATCCTTTATCCTATTAGGTTCAAGCCTGGGACAAACAAACTTCAACCTTTAAGTAAGCCTCTGCAAATTGTTAACTAAAGCATGTCAATCTTTTCTGAATCGGAAGCTGGTTTTAGAATTCATGGCACAAACTATTCTACATTTTGAAGACAGGTAGTTATATTGGGAGCAAGTTGCAGTGTGTGCATTAGTATGTACATGTTACGCTTGCCATCAAATACAAAATGCTCATATCAAATAGTCTATATAATATTCACTGCCTTATTTCTTAATTATCTATTTTAAGTGCATAGCTACATGAAACATGGTACCATAGCATCATATTATTGCCAAGTAGTCATCCCCTCAGAAAACCCAACAACAAAAGAGAAAATCCAAACAGCGTGACAATTTTACGTCGACTGCAGTGGGTAATGACCGGCCATTCCCTCCCTACTGCATCTGTGCAAGACTGCAAAGAAAACATACATAATACAGAACACTGTGCTTTAAAGTAGTTACTCAAAACTACAGCACACTATCCTTGCCTACGGTGATATAGATATCCTCCTTCCTTGCAGCAGCAATGTCACCTGTGCAGTAAAATCGTTTTTGCTTTGCCAATCAGTACAAAAGCAAAGCAAATACTAGCATTTTTCTAAGAGAAACAATCAACAACACTGTCAACTGCTCTTCGGTTTCCTGACAGATTACTATGACACCCATGTAGACTGTGCTTGCTTTGTGAATTTTCCACACCAGCAGATCTACCATGTCTCCAGCCATCAGCTGTCTTACGCCATCCTAGTTAAAACCACAGCCAACGTAACCGTACTGACAGTTGTGGATATTACCAATGCACATTATTCAGTACTACATGGCTGAAATGCCAGCTAATGACTTGGATTCAAGAGTCGCTCTTCATATCGGAGAAAATTACTAATACAAAATCAGTCTAGCAGTTTAATAGCTACATTCAATATTCTCAGACATAAAACACAGGGAATGAAACTGAGACCTCTGGGCAAAGTATTCAGTTTTGAAAGAGAAAACAATAGCTCATGTACTCTTCTAGTTTACATTTGCTATTAATGACAGACTACGTGTGACAAATGTGTGAAACTGCAAGTCAGTACAGCCAGGTTAAAATGCAGTTTGCAGTTTCTGCTGTCTTTCAGTGCAGAAGCAATAGTCTTTGAGAGAACTGAAGCTGAGAACTACAAAGTTCTCAAGTGCCCTCTCCCAGACTGGCTGGTTTCTTAAGAAGTACAATTTCAAACCTGTGGGGACTCAGCCAGAAACGGAGCTCCCATCACAGCATGGGATGGGAGGGGAAGTTGTAGAATCATTTTGATAAGTTGGAATGCTTCTAAGTGAGTTCTTTTGGTCTCCAAAAAAACTAATATGCTTTAAAAAAAAAAAAGAAAAACAAACAAACAAAAAAAGTAGACTCCACTTTGGAGAGCTGCAATAAATTGTAAGGATAGCAAGCAATTTAATGAGAATCCCAACATTTTTAAGTGGTTGTGTAAGAAAATGTTACTTTCTTTACCTGCCACTTTCCCAGCCATGGACTTTGGCCCAGCCTCAGTTGTATGTTCCCTTTTAGCTCACCAATACAACACACTACACAAAAAGATGTGTGAAGACAAAACCAACCTGTTACTGAGAAAAAACAACTATACATCTTCTTGTAATGCAAGCTTGTAAAGAACTGCATTGGTAGTTACACATGAAACATTTCATCTGGTTAGGTAACATCTGGAAATTATCTTTTAAGAACATTAGCATTATACACACTAATGTTGCAGTTTAGCAGTGTTGACATACTGCATTTCACACCACAGAACACAGCAGAAGCAAACAATTAAGTGTAATTACTGTATGGCACAGAAAGATAAGAGAATTAGCAACAGCTCCAGTAAAATTTGTTGGAAAATATTTCCTCCATCCTAAGCCTATTTGCACAACAGGATAAATTGAATATTAATACAACATATAACTTACAAAATTAGTAAAGCAATTTTTAGGCTGTTTGAATCAAGAAAAAAAAAATGTACTAATCTCAGCTGTTAAAGACCTTTGTGTTTACAAATCCACCGAACACTCTGCTTGAAAGCTTACACATGTGAAACAGATTAAGGGGCACAATGGTGGGGGCTAGTCTCTCAAACTACTTTCTGCTGGCTGCATAGTCCCCCCCTACTATTTTCTGTCCCAAGTAAAGATTCAGCATCATATTATACCACATACACTTCACCTCTCACTGTTACTTATTATTTTGTTTTAACAAGTTTTCTCACATTATTTTATCTACAGTTACTCTAAAAAAGGTATGACTTGTGCATACCATACCCCGCAATATGAAAACACCATTGAGCTGTAACCCCAACTGTCCACTGCTTTTTAAGTGATGGTTCTGTCGCCTTATCAATTGGGAATCAGAAGAAAAAGATACGTTATCAGGTAGTATTTTCAGCTCTAGCGTTGAATCTCCTTTGATATGAGCAAGCAGGTAGAACCATCAGAGTAGTTGTTACATCTTTGTTACACCTGAATATAAACACAGATGAAAATGAAACCTTTTACTCATATTTTTCTCATTTCGGACCAAAGCATGTATCAGCAGAAGCTCAGACACAGGGGTGCCATTATTTATCATTTTAGGGCAAGTTTCACAAGATACGTTTCACTTGAAGACCCAAGTCCTGAAATTTTGAGCTTGTGTTAATTAAAAAAAAAATAAAAAATCTGTTTTCAATATAAAGTAAGTTTAGGATCTATGTAGTTGAAAAAGAAGGAAAACAATACTAAACGTTCAAAAACTACAAAGCCTATATTATTTTCAATCTCATTATTTTATGATTTTTTTTGCTAGGGAGCCTGACTCATGATCTTTGAATGCATACGGCTGCCAACACAGCATGTAGGAAGAAAGCATTAGAGACAGCACATATCTGCACAGCAAGGCGTTTGGAAAGATGGTCTGGACAAACTTTAAGAAAATAGGTTTGAGGACACACCAAACTCTTTTAAACAACTCCTAATGTAATTGGCATGCAAAAATGACTGCTTTTCCAAACAACATGTTGAGATGCGATTGCAGGAAAAATATTTTTTTATTTGGAACACAGTCCTTTATCTAGGCTCATTACCTCACTTCTGTTATACTTTCCAGAAGATTTCACAACAGATTCAGAAAAAAAAAAAAAATGCTGTTGTTTCAAGAGATATCTTCTTTAAAAGATGTACACACACACAAAAAAAATTAAAAGCTCTCAACTGGACAGAGAAAATATATTGACTAATATATATAAAGGAGTACCTTTATGCACAGGAAAAACAATAGTTACACAGGGCAGCAGATAGAAATTGCCAGACTAGCAAAATAGCTACTTGCTAAAGCCCAGACGGCACAAACCGCAGCTGTGAAGAAACCAGCTCTCCCGGGGGTGTCTCTGCCACAAGGAGAGTTGCAAGACTGAGGTGAGAATGGGCAACCCACCTCCCTTCCAGCCAGCCTTCTCCACTGCAGCAGCCTTCTCCCAGCCTTCCACCTACTGGAAACAAAGTTTGATTTTGCATGGGCTGCCAAGAACTCCGAAAAAAACTTTTAAGGACTACACAGCTTTACAGTGTCCTAGATCACTTGGAAAGTTTAAGCACAATGTTTAAGTTCCTAATGGCCCATCCTGCCTAGAAGGAACTCAAGATCTAACATCTGCATTTAAAAAGGCAAAAAATGAAAATCGAATAGACTATTAAATGTCACAGCAGGTAGTAGTCAGGATTCTGTTTTGCACACCCTTATACTGTGGCATCTTGCCTTTGTCCAAGATTGCCCCCATTAAAACTAGGGGGATGGAGAGAACAGAGAAAGAATAGGAAAAAAAAAAAAAAAATCACATTAAAGATCTTGAATAGGTGGTTTCAGAAAATCCAATAGTCCTCAAAAAATGCTTCCATTTTATCTAAAAATAGTAAGTACTTGAATGCAGTTTTAAAGTTTTCATGTTACTTCAGCGATTATGAGAGTATCGAGGCACCTTGGAGATTAGCTCCTCTTCCCATACCTATTCCCAAGTACTGGAGGACCCACATACCCTGCTCCACTAAAGCAATGCAGCACGCTAGAAACAGCCATAAGATGCTTCTGAATGCCAAAAGATTTGCCTTAAAAGTCATGCATTTGTCAAAATAAATGCATTATTTAACTTGCACTGGTCAGGATCTCTCTACAGCACGGGACTAACCAGAACGTCTAAAGAATTTCCAGATTACGGTTCTACTTTCTGTTGACAAAACCCCCAAATGTTAGCAACTTCTTAGTTTCACAGAGCTAGAAAAGGCAAGATTGAGCCAGCAGCAGTCTCTGCTCCAACCAGTACATTATGAAGAGAACTGTTTACCAAGTTACAGTTGTGCAAACTCATGCAAGGCAATGGTGTTGGTCAGGTATTGCTGACAGAATAAACTGAAGACCATTTGGCTGCACAGATGTTTCTGAATCTTTATAACTGCAAGTGAGACAGAAAATGGAGAAAACCCAGCTCGATTCTCAGAATAAAACCTGAATGTGCAAGCTCAGAGTTAGACATAAAATACATGCAGTACTAACAAAGTGAGTAGAATATATAGTATATGCTAATAAACTGAGTAGATGAGACTCTGGAATTAAAATAACAAACAGACTTTCTCAATGCCTGCCCTTCAAAACAGAAAAGAATTTTGCAGAAGTTAAAGAAATCCAGTATCTTAATCTAAGGAGCTTTCCAGTACTTTGCCACATTATCAAGCAGCCTGTGTGAAACCGTAGGCATTACGATGCCTGAGTTCTGCTTCTTGCTCCAGTGAAACCTTACTACTTACATGGCTGTTGGAAACTCAGATCTCATCTCTTCTACAGAAATGTTTGTTTCATTAAGCTACAAAAGTCTACATTCTCTCTTTCTTTGCCTAATATGTAATTACACCCCAAAAAAAGTAAGTCGTTTCAACCTGAGGAAATGATAATATTTTAATCCAGCGCAATCTCTTAGCTCAATGATTAGAACATCTGCTTAACCTGGGAGAGGGGAGGAGGAACAAAATTGTAAATTCTTTCCTGGGAATTCGTGATGAGTTTCCAGCTGGACAAATTCTCTACTGAAATCCTGGATAACAATCTATGTGGTAACATCACTTCCTTCTCTTGATGTTCAGTTTAGTGTAACAAACATGTTTTGAAACCATACAGCAAGAGGAGTCATTTCAGATGACCTTCTGCTTATTGGATGGGGTGGAGCAGCAGCCTAGTTAGAAAGCATTTTTGAAACTTAAGAGCTACTACTGGGACCAGCCTTGTTTAATATCTTTATCAATGACCTGGATGAGGGGATTGAGTGCACTCTCAGTAAGTTTGCAGATGACACCAAGTTGGGCACGAGTGTCAATCTGCTCGAGGGTCGGAAGGCTCTGCAGAGGGATCTGGACAGGCTCGATCAATGGGCCGAGGCCAACTGTATGNCCCCTAACCACCACAGGCCATAGGTGTAAACCCAGATTAAGGCTACGTATTAAATGGTAATAGTTGGCTATTCCACAATAGCAAGTCCACAAAACAGCTTGATGTAGCATTTAAGTCATAGGGCATCTTCAGCGAAGCACTGACAGTGGAGTAGTGAGACTAACTGCATGAAAAAAGCCAGGGTTCTGATCTCGGGGATTTAGGAGACACTAGGAAGGAACTGAATTCCATTGGGAACACAGATATTAACAAATGCATCTTATGAAAAGCTACATACTGAAGGTAAGAGAACCAAAGAGAACATTGTTAGGTAGCTATGCAGAGGCACTGTGTGTTCTAACAGGGACAGTATTGTTTGTTCTTTCCTGGGATACAACCTGATTCTCTAAAGGCGCTTATCCCCTCAAAAATCAGATTACAGTAAGGCAAAAAAGGGGATGGGGAAAATGTTTATTTGTGCCCAATTAGCATATTCTTATGTAACAACTCTACTAAGTCATTAATTCAAGATTTTTTTGTCTTGAGAGCCGATTTACTTGAAACACAGCCTCAACCTCTGCCACGCATTTCACTGTTAACAGTAACTGAAAATGCTAAGGGAGAAGCGATTTTAGCGAAGTGAACATGAGGGACTTTTCACCTCTCGGTGCTCTACTCCCTCTCTTGAAAAAACTGACAGAATTAGAATCCCGGTGCAAGTCATATTAGATACGTCAACAATTCAAGGATAAGGCAGTTCACTTTTTTGTTCTCTTTCAAGCTACGTTAGTTCCCGAGTTCAAGTTGAAGTTGGCCTTTACTTATTTCATGTGGTAGTTCTAATTATTTTCTTATGACACATTCAAGCAATACGCTCTTGAGGGATTACCTCAAAAGAAAAACTCATTCTCTAGTCATAATATAAATGCCAGTTTATCGTATTTGGCCTCTCAAGTTCTTCATATAAGTCTTTTGATTACGAGTTTTAGATCATACAGATGTTGGATGAACACACTCCTGCAGACACACTGCTTCTGAACCACGAGATGGAAACTTGTCTACAGGCAAGAGACAAACAGATTATTTTAATGAGCTTGTAAAGGCTCTGAAATGTCACAACAGGTGCGTATTTTGCAGAGCAGTAGAGGCACAATCTTTGAACTCTAAAATGACCTCGAAAAGATTACAAAGTTGTCACTGACCACTAAGGAGGCAGTACCAACCCTTAGTTTGTGTAATAACAACTCTCATTGTCCGCTCCTGTTAACTACATCTTCCTCCTTTCTGGTCCTCCAGTATCAGTTCTGTATTTTCCCATGTGATTTAAATGCTTTACACGGAAGCATCGTCGTGTAGTTCACTGTTGCGATCTAGCCTTTTCTCCTTTTCTTTTCCTGGCATCAAAACCATTTTAATTTCTGTACTCATCACCCACAAGACCCGCCCTATGCTAGCTGGATCATGTTTAAGACTGTCATCCTTACTTCTAAGGCAACCTGATCTCTACTTGCTTCGGCTTATTTCCAGTCTCTTGTCACCGATATCCCTGCCACTGTAGCTCTGTTAAAAGCACACACCAAACTGCTCCCTTCAACATTGTGCCATAATTCCTAGGCTTTTAATCCATAAATCACTCACTCCATTCCACCCCTTCATGTAAATATATGCCTTTAAGGAGGCCTATAATCACTAATGCATCCATACACTTAAAAATAAAATGCGTACCAAAAAGCGTAAGGCTAATCATCATGAAATTATTGCCTTTTTTCCTCTACTGTTTTATTTTTCCTTTCCCTTAGTGCACGTGGATAATACCCAAATATCAGAGGTTGTCCCTGACATAATAAGCAAATCTATAATTATGGGGCAAACTTTTCTTGTTCATTTTGAAATTGCCACAAAAATTGAAGCTCAAACTTCAAAAAGTTTTGGGTTTTTTTATCCCTCAGGTGAATTATTTTGTCTTATTTTGATTATCATCGTAAGTGGCAGGGGTTTGAAGCTCTGAAGTATTGCTTATCGCTACAACAATTGAAAGGTACAACCTAAAGTTATGTTAGTCTAACATGCAGGGGAAAAAAAAAAAAATCACAGAAAAGACAAAAGTATTTCTAAAGGGACAGGTTCACAGTTACTCACATAAAATGTAAAAATGGATGCTTTTTTATATTTATACTGAGTAGAGCAAATATATTGCTAAAACATTTGATATGTAACTACACACATTCAAGGCACCTTCATAATCACCCTCGTGTATGGCTTGCCTTCCAGTTTATTAGGGGTTTTTTACAGCTACATAAAGATGACTTTTTAAAAACTTACAACTGCGATGCAACTGTAGGAACGGGAAATTTTAAAAGTGAGAGGTGCACGGTATTTAAATTCGAAATGTAACGACTGTCTGAAGTTCAAAAAAGACCCCAGAAATCTAGTTCTTTGGAAGCGGGGGAGG
>VZTL01035543.1:0-43206 GCA_013400535.1 Scopus umbretta | reverse complement strand
ACCAGCAGGATCCTCAGGCTAGCGGGTCCCTTACAAGGTATTAGCATCGTCTCAAAGCTTACTGTCTGTGATGACCATTCCCAGAGATTTTAGCCAACCTGCATTGTCTGAGATGGAGTAACACTCAAAAGCTCCTTCAACAAATCCTTTCAGGAAACAAAATGTTCATTAACAGTGACATACAAGGCGGTACAGCATGCTGGCACAGGCAGGCTCTGCAGTGGCTGCAATACCTCATGGAGAACCCAGGCTCTTCTGGCCAGATTATATTTTCAGGTATTTTAACAGCTACTTTAATGGTTTATATGGCTTGACCATTGCAGACTACAAGTATTTTACAGTCTTTAACATACCCTCGCACACAAAGACAATAGAGAAGTGTCCTTATTTCGGTTATACTCCCTAAGAAATTGGGTTATACAGAGACCAACTAGCTTGCTCAAGGGCAAGCTGAGAGTCTGTGGCAGACCAGGGGATTAAACCTGTACTGAGTTTCTGCTGTATGCTTCTATGCCAGAAATACACCTTTTTCCACAAGGATATTACAGAGCATATAACAGCAACAGGCAATTAACATCATGTTATCTTTTAACCTAGTGTGCTGCAAGTAAAGTATATGGGTGTTCCACATCCAGAAGAAGTACAATCCGTTCCTATATCCCAGGACGCAGAAAGAAGCAATTATGGCAGTGACAGGAAACACAAAGGCATCATTTTAGAGAAGAGATGTGCATAACCCCTGTAGATCCTTTCCAGGAATATTTGGGGGCAACTTGTGCCCTGGAAAAACCAGTACTCCAGGTGCAAAACATGATGGCTGTCCTTGGGTTGCAGAAAGAAAAAGCAAATAGACTTTTTGAACCTATGTCTCAACTCCCTTGGGGTCAGGCCTAGTCTATCTTATATTTCCTTTATGCCCTCTGAAGATGTTGCAAAAGAACTCCAGAACTGCAATGCTCTTTAAACAAGTCATGCACATTCTAAGTAAAGAAATCAACAGCAATTATAAACTCCTGCAAAAGCAACATCTCTGTCACTGAAATTAGAAAGGGAGAGACTTCAAGGGATTTGTTCATGCCTATGGGAAAAGCCTGAGACTGTGTTCAACTTTTCCACACTTAAGCTTCATTCTGATTTTTGGCCCAAGAAGCATTGTGTGTGCCGGCCGGGCGCATTATCAACTTATGTCACAGAATGAGGTACCCAGGGACATATCACAAATCAGATGTCTACCATATCATACATGTTTTGATTGCAAGGATCAGATCTGAAATCAGCTTCAAATGCACCCAAAATTCAGCCTCTCACACTGAGCAAGTTCAAAAGAAACTCTCCTGTCTTGGAATTTTGGGATTTAAACTGAGCCTGGAGTCATGCAGTCCACTACCAATTAGCTTGACAGTGCTACATGTAGCATGCTGCGTCGAAAACAAATGTACACACTTCTTTATGTTTATAACCCCTTTCCCTTTCTTTACTTCAGTTTTCCAACTTGCATATAATAAATACAGTCTGTCTTACAGACGCAGCTTCACTAAGGTGCTCAACAAGAGGACTTTTTTCTCCCCAGCAGTAGGGAATACAGCACCATTCACTTGATGGAATGTGGCAGAGGCTATGAGGGTGCAGCCCTCACATTTAGGTAGGGCTGAATCTGCCCATATGGTCTTGTAACATAATGTGCATTTGCTTTGTCCTACTTATATTTCTCTTCTGCCTGGGTTCTCCCATGCCAATTTACCCTTGTAGAATGGAATTGAATACAATTATGATGAGGAAGCAGAAAAACTCAGAAATAGTATTCATATTTAGGCCCACCTTTAAAACATAAGTACAAAAAGTCAGTAAATCCCTGACATATCCATCATCACTAGAGTCAAGAGTCATGTCAGCAGTTCTGACCCCAATTTCAAATTCTTCCTGTTTTCTGTGACTGCCAACTTGAGCTTCAACAGCTACCTGATCTGAGGGAGTCCCATGTTGACTGGGAAATCTCAGATTTGATCCTGGGTTAGATCATAACACATTTCAGTAATTCTGATCCTAATGATAGCCCAACATGCATCGCACAGCACAGCTGCCCGTTAAAACTGCAAATACCAATAGTCTACCCTTGAAGCACACTGCCAAGTTTGCAAGCAGCCAGTGAAGATCAAGGATTATTAACAACAATGTCTCTCAGAACCGAGGCGTTTTTTTAAACAGTGTCTGTTTTGTTATCTATATCAGCCATGACTTGTATGCTACTCTCAAGGATAACAACTACAATACCTTGAGTAAACCAACTACTTAGAAGCCCAGAGAAGTGAATCACTGAGCAAGAGCTCACACCAGAAAGCAGCCCCTGAACATCTTGGCAGGGAAAATACCTATTCTTGATTGGAGACAAAACTTGAATGTCAAGGAATATAACAGTCTTAAATGCTGAATATTATCAATATGCTAGAATTTTCCATGTTTATTTATAACTGCAAATATTATTTCTATCTATACATAAAGGTATATAAGGGACTTATGAAATTCTCTCTCTTTGCATACAACAGTGCCCTTTGGTTTAGGTGAAGTGGGAGGTGGATAGTATTTCTCAAAAACAAACCTCAGCAGAACAATAAGCAACACAGAGGGGCCTGGCATCTACTATTAATGGAAAAACAGCATGCTGACTGGCAAGCCATAGCTGAGCTCAGAGGCAGGAATATAATTGCATGCCAATACAGGTGTATGAATCACAGGACAAAGGTGGCTAAGCAGGAGCTTTCATAAGAAGGAGCTGGCCTTGAAGGCTTGGCTGTAGTGAATCAAGGATGGTAGTAACTAACGCATGGCTCTGATGAGCCAGACCACAGCCAAGAGCCTGGGAGCCAGGAGGAATGTCAAGGCTTAGGGTCGTAGTGACTTGTCTTCCCAAGGGTACAAAGGTGTTATATTTGCACAAGCTGAGTCTCTGACTTGCCTCCGTCCTTGCCCTCCATTGCAGGAATTCAATCTGAAGATAAGAGAGACATAAATCGCCATACCAGATCACACCCAAGTGGAAGATGCAAAGTCAAAAAATATCTAGAGTTGGGAAAGAAACATTTCAGGGCATGAGAAACCAACAATAGGCACAGCAAGGGCAGTGGGCTTTGTAAATGAAAAGCAGGGGCCAGCTCTCCTCTGATGAACGGCTTTCCCTCCTGCAGAAAGCCACCTTTCCTTACAGCCTCTCTCACTGCCTGAATTCAGTTAGAAGCCACTCTCCTTCATCCCAGTGGCTGTGTCCTAGGCATTGTGAAATCTTAGTGCTGGCAGTGTTTGCAGTTGTAGGAAGTCAGATATAAGCCCTAGTGCCACCAGTATGCTGCTGACAATGGAACCTGGCAGCCCTATCACCAGCTAGGCCTTCAGCACACAAAAAAACAGTTAAATAAATCACAGACTTGGTGATCAGCAACAGACCTGCCTGCTCATTCTGTCTGGAAAGGAAATTCCCTCCTTTTGAGCTGGCTGTTAATGCGCTGCCTTCTCCGAAAAATGCCTAACGTAACATGGCATCCTCCGCCTGACTGAATTCCCACTTATTCCCCTGCAAAAGGCAGAAGAATTTTTAGGGGCACTGACTGCTCAGCAGCTCTGAAAGACAAGCAGTATGAGAGATGTAAGTGTCAACGTAAGGTGCAGCAGCTCAAAAGTGTCACTCCAGGTACTGATCTTCCAGTCTGGCCACCCTCTAGTCATGGAAGGAGTCTCTACCTCGCATGGCTGCCTGCTCTATATTCGTCTTCCCCACTTTGTGGGCCACTTAGGCCTTCATTCTGAGCAAATGTTCTGCAAATTGAAGAAACAAAATGTTAACCGTAGGGCGATATTCAGTCCTTGGTGTATGCTTGTAAAGGATATAGCCAATATCATCCAGGGAGGAACCCAATAAGACATTTTAACACAAGGTAGAAAGAACATTATTTATCTTTTTAGGGCTTTATACTTCTCCTGATAAAATCAGTAGGAAATTTGTCTTTGGTTTCAAAGGGAGTAGAAAGCTGCACTATAAATTTTAAACAGAGTTTGTAAGGTGTTTCTTTTAAAACTTGCCTTTCTCAATAAACTTACAAAATGAGAAAAGCTTCTTTGCAACCAATAAAAAGACAACAAGCATAAAACTCATTACTCCTTAGCAGCCATTGTACATGACAGAAGCACTGTTTTTTTAAAGGGCAACCCCTTTTAATGAAGAACTGCAATGATTTCTAATAAAATGTTTAAATCTAACTCCTCATTACTCGAAGTTCCCCACCTCCCTGCCAGCCTGACAGCCTTGGAGCCTGTGAAAGGAGGAATGTAATGAGTGTAGATTAATGTTATATACTTTCCACAGTTCTCGTTCTGGTGTGACCAGATTTATGTACAGAGTAGCCTGAATGTAATCCATCACGATTATACATAGCATAGCTTCAACATTTCTGCAGGTAGCAACGTCTCCAAATTCTCTTAGCTGTGGCTGTATGAAAGGATCTGAGATGTGGTGACACAATGTTCATTTGTTTTGGTGGCAAGACTCAATTAAAAAAACATAACAGGGTTTAAAAAAATACTAATCTGTGAAAAAATGTGAAAGTGAGTTAAGTAAAACCTTCAAATATTCCCTTGTTCAGGACAAGCTGTGTGGGCTGACAGCTTCTCCCAAAGGAGTGAGAGGTCTTAGAAAAAGCCCTGCTACGAAAGGACTGGCTTTTAAAGCAAATCCCCACCAGTCGGAGCCCCGAGGAGCGTGAAGCCCAGCTATTGATGCCCAAACACAGAGAAGACATTGTAAAGGAAATATGGGGGATGAGAATGGCAGTGGAGGAAACAAAATAGGGACTGCCTCCCACACAGGGGGACAACAAACCTGTGAAAATAAGAAACTGTTTTTTCACTAGACAGATTTTTAAGGAAGAAAGACATGTCCTATGGCTTTCAAAATGCCACCTGGGCCCTTACAGAACTCCATGCTATAACTGCTTGAGGCATGGAGAGATACAAGGAGGCAGGTTATTAAAAGTAAACCAGAAATACAAGGAGGCTTCTTTGCAAATAAGAATCATTTCAGTTACTGCTGTCTTCAGTGGGGACAAAAAAAAAAGTAAGTTACTTCAAGTTTTGCTGAGTCCCCCATTTTTATCCCATAGCAGCTGTTGATCCCAGAACCCCAAGATCCTCGGTCTTGTCAACAGAGCTCTCATTTTTCAAAAAGGACTGCAGTCCAGCCAAGTCACGTTTTAAAGCCTTTTCTTTTCATACACAAGGTATAATCATTATTGCAATACAAACTGTTAGAAACAAAGTCATTTTAGATGGTCTGAATTGGGAATGGGTGAGGGAGAGGGAGAAGGCCCATATAAGGAGCTTTGAGTCTCTGGAGCTGAGAGTAGCTTCACAGAGCTAGCGAAGAAAAGCTCTCTCTTTGTTGGTATACATTGTCCAGAGCGATAAATGGATTGTAATTGAAGGCAATAATAATGATGATAATTTACATTTAGAGAGTGCTTTTCATTGAGAACTTACAGGTAATTCTGCATATCTGCAGTTCTCATATGCCACTACACCTGTCTATATAGTTACTTCTATAGCTGTTTTATGCCATACTGTACAGGAGCCCTGAAAGCCAAAATGCTATGCATCAGGACACAGTCAGAGCAGCTAACAAGACCACAAAAGCCCTCGTCACAGACCCCAGGTCTCACCAAAAGTCCCAAACATTTCATGACAGGCAATGCTGGTAAGTGCTATGACTACAATGACTAAAGACAAAAGAAGGCATTGAAGAAGGATTCAACACTAAAGACAAGGAATTTCCCTGTTCAGCACTGCAATGTTGTATCTGTAAGTCTCTTGTACTGCTCCTAAGTTCTACTAATATATCAGCTGTGAGAGAACAAATTGCCTGAGGCCTGCACATGAAAGAATATGTCCCATGTGCAAGACTGGATTTACTTCCCCAGAATCTTTTTCCATTAAATAAATCCACTAAGGGAGAGGAACCTATTTGCAGCCTCCATTTTTCACAATGAATTGCCTAAGATGGAGATTGTTCCCACAATGTAAGCAGGGTATTCAGCTGTAGAAGTATAATTAAAAGATCTCCATACAGTTCTTGGAGTCCTCAAAGAGAAGATGTGGCCAGAAAGACCTGGGACAGCCCATTAGCAGCCTGGTTTTCTCATGGCATGAACTTTCTTGCATACCCCATGGCAGTTTCCATTAAGAGCAGTGTTGCATTTGTTTAAATTTGCATTGAGAACAGTAATGCTTGGTTTCTTAAAAGGCAAAATCATCCCAGCAATTACTTTACTAGACAAGCATCTCTGCTTCCATTTTAAAAAACAGAAGGAGCTGTCTGTGGTGTGCGTGGAGAGCTGCAGGAACTGCATGAAGCTAGCAACACTGAAGGTTGAAGGCAGCTCACAGCCCTAAGACAATGCCAGCAGGGCACTCACAGGGACATGACAGCAGGACAGCCCCATGGCCCTACAGTGTCCCAGACAGCCCTGCCATGACCCTCTGGTAGCCTCCGGAGAATCTGTGAGAAGGCATGTGTACTCAATGAGCACTGCTCCTTACCCTTCCCATTTTCTACAGCTCCTGTCTGGGTCCAGTAATGCTGAAGTTCAGCTCTCTGTATGCAGTTAAGCAGAATAAAGTGTTAGGTTTAGCACCAAAAATGGCTAATATAGTTTACCTCCAAATACTCCCACCCCTTCCACTGAGCTGCATGGCTCTAAGTGCCCTGAACATCACATCCCTCTTGCATGTACAGCAGGCCTTTATCTTGAGACACCAAGACAAAGCAGGGAAAGGGCTGCAGCGTGTGTTGCTTTAACATATCCAAAGTTTCTTTTGGAACTCCATCTCCTGTGTCGGCACTCCTGCGGTCAGGAACTGACAGCAACAAACAGCGCACAGCCCAGCTGATGCTGGATGAACCATTGCATTACAAAAATTATGAATTTGTAATGTGGTGCTGCTTAGGAACTCCAGCCACAGGCCTCACAGCATTGTGGGCACTCTGTAAACTGTAACAAACAGGGCAGGAGAGATCATTACCTACTGGACTTATGACAGATCATTTCTTGTAGAGGCAACACATATTTGTGTCAAATATGAGTGTGCTGCTTTTGAACAAATCACACAGAGACAGCAGTGTTTCTGTTTGCAAAGGCCTCACACAACAAACTAACGCTATTTCCAAATAACTACCCTAGCTTACCACAGAGCAGCAAGTACCTCTGTTGATGCTGGTACAAAGAAAGTGCATTAACATAGGAAGAGTTTGGGTATCCCAGACTCTCTTTTCCCAGGTCCCAGTTATTACTTTATTACTATTACCATCTCAAAATCCCAGAGAAAGATCTAGGGATTTCAAACAGATTATCAACATTATAACAACATTTGTGGAACTTGGATGTAAGTAGAAAAGTTGTAAGAAGGAAGACTTTGGAGGAATTACTTGAAAGTCAGTCTGTGTGCACTGTTAGAATGCTTAATGCTTTCTCCAACAAAGTTTCAGTTCAGTTTTACAAGCATGGCATCCTTTTCAGATTAGCACATGGTATGTGAAACATCACCCTGCTTTCCCAAAATAGCAGCTCTAATGAGTTTCATGGTAGATGTCCTGCTGATCAAACATGGGTTTATGAGCAATACAAAGAATCAATAGGATGCTTGCGCTCCATGCCTCAAGTACAAGCATGCTGCAGAATGCCTGTCTTCTGCCCACACAAGCGCTATTTGCTGGCTAATGAACAAGGAGACACAAATACAGTCATACTAAGCTCATTAATAAGTTCAGCTGAAGTAGTAACATACAATAGAAATTGTCCAACAAAATATTTCAAAATGCAATAGGCTGGATACAACTTTCTATTGGAAAAAGGAAGCTAAGGCTCAGCAGTGCATGGATCACAGAGGTTTAGTCTCTCTTCTCCAGTGGAGATAGGAGAGAGGGAAGGAAAAAGACAAAAAGGTAGCATGCTTTCCACCCTCGCCCTTTTTCCACTAAATGTATACAAGCCCCTCCATAAGCCAGCAGTAAGTTTGGGCTTCACCTGAGGGCATCATCTTGACACAGGGACACAGATCAGGTTTAAATGCAGCACTGGATACCTAAATGGGAATATTAATACTTATCCTGCAGACTTAAGGCTCCTGCCAACAGGGCACAGGATTTAGGCAAAGCAACACAGCTCATAAGAGTTACCAATTACTGACATAAGTGGAACTTCAAGAGCACTGAAGATAAATTTCTCTGGCAAGGTGGACCACATTGCTTCTTATGGAAGTATGAAAAGGCAGTTGACATATTGTGATCCCTGCTCCTAACATATGATCAGACACATCCTAACCTTCTATGCAAAGCATCACCATTTTGCCACATGGCAAGAAACACATGTAACCAGAAAGAAAACTGGAATGGCAAAAAAGTCTCCTTGGTCCATGACCAGGGTGAAGGTCCATGGCCATAGCCCCATCACACAACTGAAAGAGATCCTGATAACGTGACTAGAGCAGAAGCATCTCAAGCACATGGGTATAAGTCCATGTGGCCTTATACCACAGAGTCCAACATGCTGCCATTGTACAAGGCAAGAGTTTTTCACATATGGCAATTAGACAAGAGGAGTGTCCCATCAAAAATGAAGGCAGCCTGCAAACCACTCCCTGCCTATAGCTGCAAGGACTTTGAGGCAGCAGGGAGCTGGCCTCAGGCTGGATGAATTATGCAGTCCAGGTTGGATATGACTTGCAAGACCTTAAGTTGGGCAAACCTACTACAGAGGGACAAAGAGGTGTTGCATATATTGCATAGTTTCTAAGCTCTCCCCATCACCTGAAGAAGCTCAGCANATTGAGTTGCTGGAATGTATCCAGAGAAGGGCAACAAAGTTGGTGAAAAATCTGGAGGACAAGCCTTATGAGGAACGGCTGAGGGAACTGGGGCTGTTTAGTTTGGAGCAGAGGAGGCTGAGGGGAGACCTTATCGCTCTCTACAACTTCCTGAGAGGAGGGTGTAGCGAGGAAGGTGTTGGTATTTTTGCCCAAGTAACTAGCAATAGGATGAGAGGAAATGGCCTCAAGTCGTGCCAGGGGAGGTTTAGATTGGGTATTAGGAAAACTTTCTTTACTAAAAGAGTGGTGAGGCATTGGAACCGGCTGCCCAGGGAGGTGGTGGAGTCACCATCCCTGGAGGTCAAAAAACATGTTTACATGTGGCACTTCGAGACATGGTCTAGTAGTCATGGTGGTGTTGGGTTGGTTCTTGGACTAGATGATCTCAGAGGTCTTTTCCAACCTTCATGATTCTATGATTCTAAGGTGAACTGCTATGTTCCCAGCAATTTCGCCCTACAATATCTATTTCCCAGGAAGCTGGGACTAGGCCTAGTTAGAATAATCAGGTCCCAGCTCATAACATCTTGCCCTCCTGTTTGCACTGGGAGGACCATTATGCTGGTATGCGTTGCTCAGCCTCTCACTATCACATATACAATTAAGTTCAGCTTCTAAAAGCCCTACCTGTAATTGGAGCCAGCTGCAACCTTTCTGACACATACTAATTGCCAGTAATGATTTA
Organism: Scopus umbretta; assembly: GCA_013400535.1. Taxonomy (NCBI): domain Eukaryota; kingdom Metazoa; phylum Chordata; class Aves; order Pelecaniformes; family Scopidae; genus Scopus; species Scopus umbretta. The sequence continues at coordinate 33,617 of VZTL01035543.1, read as the reverse complement.
AGTGCAGTAAATTCACATGCTGCAATTGTTTTAAATAAAGGAGTTTCTCGTAGCTTTTCCCTGAGAAAAATCTGTTAATCTTTGCTGCTGACTTATCAAATCCTCCAGTCACCTGTTTGCCATCATTTTCATGAGCTGATAACGTGTTTATTAGAGCCATAATATGCAGGTGGAAGCGTAAAGGTCTCATTTGGTGGAGTATGAATTCTGTCTCATATATCTGTATGGAAAAAGCTTGGTTTCACCATTCAGCTGTGCCTCAGAAAAGAATAAGATCCAAAATAGTATCTTTTATTCTTTTCAAAAGGAATATTAGTTCTTTTAGGCTCAGTACATATCTCAAAATACCATTTGGATGAGCATGACAGGTTGGTTTTTGTTAAGCCCCAGATATCATCACTTCCTATGGTGAATCTATCCAACCTTAGTTAATTTCAGCTTAATTGTATTCCCCTTTTAATTATTTTTCATATATAAAAGCAAGTTCTACAAAATAATAAAATGTCATGTTGATTCTACTAGTCTTGTTTAAGAGTTCTTCCCACAAACTATTTTAGTTTCCTGCAGAAGACCTCACCTGAGATATTGAAGACAATACATTTCTGACAGACTGAACCCAATATCTCCCTGGAACTTTTGCTCTCCCTTCTGCAGAGTTTGGGGTTTATGGTTGGGTTTTAGGGTTTTGGTTTTTTGGGTTTTGCTTTGTTTGGGGGGTTTGGGGTTTTTTTTGTGGGGTTTTTATGTTGTTGTTTTTTGTTTGTTTGTTTTGGGGGGGGGTGTTTGCTTGTTCGTTTAAGGCATGCTAGTGAAATTACTAGTTTGGAAGTCAGTGCACAGAGTTTATCGGTCTACTTTTTCCACCAGTGAGTTACTCAGAGTGAACAATCACATAGCAAATAGATGTTCTACTGCAGCTGAGTTCACTGGCTCTTCGGATGGTTTATGTGTGTGATGTACTGAATACCCTCAGCTGCTGGGGCAGTGTGTAGTAATAGCAAGCCCTAAATAGGGCCTACCCCAAGTATCTGTCATCTCCAGAAAGATGTTCATAACCCTTACTTCTCCCATGAGAATGCAGGAGAAAAAAATGCATGGACCAGAATGTGAGGCGAGGATGCTCAAACAAATACCTTTAACTATATGAAAGAGAAGAGAAAAAAGTACCAAAACAAAAGTACTGATCAGCCACTCAAGGAATTAAGGCAGATTTTTTCGTGTGAAAGAGCAAGCCTGAATCTGAAGAGAAAACACATGAGAAAGAAAAGAAACTGTAAACAAGAAGCCAAGTGAAAACCTAAATTATGTTTGGGAAAGCCAAACTTTCCAACTGCAAGAGGAATTTCATCTGAGTTAGGACTCCTTGACTTGGCTCCTCAGAATGTAAAGTAGGGGCCTAATTCTAGGACAGTATGTGGTGTACTATAAAACAAATCTAGCATATAATAATTTCCTTCCACAGTTCCCATGACTTGTGGCACAGACCCAAAGCCTCTTCCATGATTCACATCCAAACCTCCCAGGAGAGATGTGAGGGCCAAACTGTTAGTTTTAGTGCATGAGTAGTTCGGGTGAAATGACAAATGCTAACACTCAGTCACACTGTGGAGAAGAGATGACCACAGTTATGAGCAGACAGCAGAGCTCCACTGACGGTTTATTATTAGCATCTTGAATATGCGTAAAAAAAAATGTTGCATTTTTTAAGGTAAATAACATTTTCCTACCTAACTGGCCAGTCCTCAGGGACAACTTGTTAGTCATTCCACAGCACGGGCCAATTCCTCTTTTCCAGAGAGGAGAACAAAATGTCTCAGCAGATCCAATAGTCCAACGGGCTGATGTTCCGAGGTACCTTACAACTCCTGAAGTCTGCTTCTGTGCCCAGTAATCTCCTGAATCTGCATTTTATACAAACTCTAAGCCAGTGCTGACCATGCCCAGACTAACACCTCCTGGAATAGCTTTCCCTACTGCTGAAAACCTTGCCAGAGTAAATAATGTACCAGTTTGCTGATGCAGCCTATTCCAGAACTCCTCCTAGCTTTAACCTTTCCAAATAGTCTCTGAATCCAAAAATACAGCTAGTCTGCAGCTTCAACTAGTCAAATTATGCACTCCAAATTTCATGTTTGTTGTTAATTATCCCCTTTTTCTTCCTGTTCACAGATTAATCACAGATCAATCCATCAAATGATGCAGAGGAGCAAGTCCCAGCCTCATGGTCTCTGCTTACTACTCATTGCTCCTGATACAAGAGTCATCACTTATACCACATGTTATTTCCTACTTGTCCCTGACTACATGGCTGAAGCTCTTGAATTGGGGAGAATACTGATAAGCATTAAATAATGTATGCACCTTTGGCACAGCTTTGCAGAAAAAAACAAAAAAAAAAAGGCTTTTCTACTAAAATTTGTAAGCAGTCTGGATTCACCAGTCTTTCTAAAAATACCTCCTAGATATCCCAGTATTATCAAACAAAAAATTAAAGCATACACAGAGAAAAAAAAGATGAAGAAAGAAATGGAAAAACCTTGCAACGTTTGACTGTAAAAGCTATCACTGGAGAGATCATACTATGCAGTTAGCTCTATCTAACCACCTCACCTAAAACTTGTGGCAGTTAGAGATAATTCAACAGTGGAAAGCAGAAAGGCAGAGGTATGCCTCAGAGGACCAGCAAGATACTTTTTTTTTTCTCTCAGAGCAGTTCCCACTTCACGTGTGGTGTCCCACACACCCAGCGGACCTCGAGCTCTGAGAAGGAGCAGCAAGCCAGTTATTCCTGTTTTTGAAGGGGAAGTGAGGGCAGAGACAGGAGGAGGCGAGAACAGTGGTGACCACTGGAGAAGTAGAATTTGAAGAGCAAGATTTCCTGATTGAGGTTAGCAGAAAAGATGACTAAAGAAAGAACTATGTCTCCTAGGATAATTTCCGACACCTCCCAAAAACGTATCTAAACAGCACTGGTCTTATCAGATAGAGGCACTGAGAAATAGAGGTGAGCCAGTGGACAGCCACATGAGCAAAGGAGGGCAGGGGACAGGCAACACAGAAAGCTCATGCTACTGCAGAACAAGGGAAAGCATATTGTTCTTACTTCCCAGGCAGACCCTTATGCAAGGAGAAAGGAGAGGAATACCACAGAGACAGGCCATGCCTGAAACCCTGGGTGTTAAACATTCAAGGACATGACAGAAAGAAGTTGCTTAGAGCCATTACAAACTCAGCAGTGCTGATAGGAGTAAGAGTTCAGGCCAGGCCAAGGCGCTCCTGCGCAGCTCACCAAACTTGGAAGTGGCTCCATACAAACCTAAGCAGCTTCTTACCCTCTATCTGATGGGCTTTTGATGCAGTTCCCCCATCTCCCACGTGTGAATAGACAGTTGTAATGTTATGTTCTTACTTGCTATAGAATACCAGAGCTGTAATAGCAGCAGAAAGGGTGGAGAGAATTCAGGACAAGAACCAAGGATTTAAGAAAAATGCCTGGTTAATCGTCATTAATAAAAAATCCTTCGTAAAGTGGCAAGTTTCTCTGTGCTATTTATCATGTGAACTTCCCTTGAAAACAAACAACCGCTAGCTCCCTGAGGACTTTTCCAACAGTCACAGAAGATATCTAATGAGGCAATGTTTAAGAGACCTAATTATAAGAAAAAATAAACCTTGATAACCATCTTATCCCACGTACAGCTCAAATATGACTCAGAGTTTATTTTAATAATCCTCATAGGTTAATACAGCACAGTCCAAGCTGCACTGCAGCAACGCAGATACTGAGAGATCATGAAGAGGAGCTGGGAACTCACCCACAACAGGATGCCAGACCAAATGGAGGTGAAAGAACAGAGAAGTGCTATGGAGGGCTGAAAATAGCAGCCTTGAGAAAGCAGGGCTTTGCATTGCAAACTAATATCATTATATCAATTTTGGCCACTTTGCTCTGATCACCTGTGTCAACAAGGCATTTCCTCTGTTCTGTACCTTGAGCCACATTGCTGCACCTGCCCTTGAGGGAGGAGTTATTGGATTAACCCAGCTTCCTCTTATCTGTGTTTACTCACCAAAACTACTCTGCAGAGAAAACTCCCTGAATCAGTCCCGGAGCTGCAGTTTCACTCATATGCAAAAACCCAGATGTAGCATTAAACATGCAGAGCTAAAAAAAAAAGAAAAAAAAAAAAAAATAGAAAAAAATATGACCTCATTGTGAGTAACCACCACAAGCCAAGCTGGGTGAAGTCACTGGGGATTTTTTTTTTCCAGCACGCCCACACCGCTGGGACTCTTTCAGAGGGACAGACACCTGCAGTGCTGCTGGGCACAGGCAAACCTTTCTTCCCCACTTTCCCTGAACTGGGGGAGAAGAAAGTGGGTAACAAACAGAACAGACAAGGAAACAAGTTCAGACACATTACTTTTGCTGCCTGCACTGGCCAATAACAAAAGAAAAAGAAGAAAAAAAAATTTAAAAAAAATATGGTGGAGTCATAAGGAATTCTGCTTGCTAACACCACTGCTGGCTCTGCTCCAAACCCATGACCCTTACAACATGTCACTGTAGTATTGCTGGGCAAGCTGCTAGTCACTGAAGCAAGAGAGAGAAGTCCCCAGATTTCCTACTGTGTGTAATTTTGTATAGTGTGAGCTAACCATAAACCCCCTGAGATATCTCTTGGTTTTAATCTTAAAATGGGCCCAAAAAAAAGAAGCAGAAGAAAAGAAAACCAATTTAAAAAAAAATGAAAACCACACAACTTTTAGCTTTAAAGCAAGTAAGTTCTGATGGCCAAAGGTACAAGGCTTCAGCAACCTTTTGTTATATAAAGCAGCCATTCAATCTAGAACTAGGAATAAAACCTCAGGGCTGACTGCCCAATTGCTGAGATGGAGCAAAATGCAGTTCCTAATGAGTCTTCCCACCGAACAATTGGCTTTTTCAAGGTGAGCAGAGATTTCAACTGAAGGATAAACAGGAAACTGTTAATGACAATCTCAAAAGGTTAGATAAGAAAACAGGTGCCAAAGTACCTTATATTTATCTACTTGGCTTTCACCTGCAGGTACTTGTCACCACTTACTGCCTCCTCCGTGGACCTTTAATGACCTACCATATTGCTTACAGAGGCCTTCATGTAAGTCGTTTGCATTCAAGAACTGTAAACTCATATCTACTTGTGAAAAAAATGAAAATGTTCTCCTTAAAGGCAAAGGAAGTTGGCCATTTCTCTCACCTGTAAACAGTATTTTGCCTCTGCTGTGGCTATTCTCTAATAATATAAACCTGTATTTATGTCAAAAACAGTGACTTGCATCTTAAACCCAGGAACCCAAAAGCTATTCATTCAATACATCTGCTGAGCCTTTAACATATTGATTTCTACGGGGCAGAGTTCCCTTCACAGCATCCTGAAGCTCAGGAAGCTCTCATTGCAACATAAGGGCCAACTCAAAATTCACCAAAGATGGATGCAACATACCGATGTAACTGATGCAAGTTTGAAGTTGCATCTTGCAGCTTTCCAAGCCCTTGTGCCATTTCAGCTGACAGAAGAGTAAACTCTGGTCAAAACCAGCCTACACCTACTAGTATGCCAAACTGCAGTTTCAAAGAAATATGCCATCATTTGCCAAAGGTGGGCAGGAGAGTGGGGTATCAGCACACTGAAACATTTTCTCAGCCTGTATTTCTAAGTACTTAGAGCAGTACTTCTGAAGTCCCCTTCTTCTATCAAGTGGAAAATTTCTGAGATTCCAGAGGCCCACATGTGACTTGGCTAGAAAAATGCAAGGCCCAACCTTTTAGCACACAGGCCACCCACATGAAGAGATCACTCACAGGACCTGAACTCACAAACAAATCAAGAGTTTGATCTTGGGCAGGCTTAACAGAGTTTAGAGTCACATCTAGGGAGTCAAACAGATGTGATCAGAATACTCTGACCCTTTGCTGCTAAAGCTTTGTTATAGGAGAAGACAATAATCAGTATTGAAGAATAACTCAATAACAGGAACATAGAGTGGTGACAGAGGTACACTGGAATACTAGACATTTTGAGTTGTAGGGGAGGAGGAGATGGAAAAACACAATTTCTTACCAGGGGAAGGAAAATTGGGACAGGAGTGAAAAAGAGTAGTTGATAAGCAAACAGCACTCTCAAATAAAACCTGCTGAATTGAGATGTTCTCCATACCTAGAACATAGAAAGTATCTAAGGTGGTGTGATGCTGTGGTACCATATAATTTTCTGGTTGTCTGTAAGTTTACATAGCTGTAAGGCAACAGTTTTCCCCGATAAAAGCATTCAGCAAGCAGGTTTTTAGTGATTCACTCGGCTTCTAAAATAAACACTATCACAGCTGATTATAAGCACTTACCCATGCTGTAACTGCTGTCATGTTCAGATACACAGGAGTATAACACTACCTTCAATAACAACACCAGGAAAATGACATTAGTTTTCTGAGTCAAGCAAGGTCTTACTTTCAGCTCGAGGGCATTCATCTGTCTGCCTGTAATATGGGAACTTTTGAATGTCATCTCCAGGTAAGCCCAATGTTCAGGAGAAGTTCTGCAAATCAAAGCACAGACCATATGATTTTGATGACAACCCATTCACCCAAAGAGAAAAGTGCAGGATGCGTGCAATCCCTCACCTCTCTCCAGCCAAAACAATACCTTCATTTCCCCCTGGAATGGCTTATATACTGAAAAGAAAAATAACAGTTGCTATTAACCATCTGCTTCTAACCCCACTACAGCTAAAATGTGGGCAACTGAATAATTTACTTCTTTTTGCTCTGCCTGGGAGATAAAACATATTCCTAGCTCCTAGCACAGGAACAAATAAGGGACCTCCAGCATATGAGAGGGAGATGAGAAAAAAGAAAGCCCCTGTTTCCTGGTAGAGATGGAAATCGGGAAACTCCAAGCATAAGAGGGCAATACTGCAGCCAGCAGGAATGCCTGAAGAAGCAGTAGATGGGAGAGGAGCCTGGAGAGAGCCCACAAGGGGAAAAGCACAATGCAAGGAGCTCTCAGTGCCAACAGCACATTCAGGGCTGCAGAATACATACCACGTGGTGATTTCCAATAATATTACCTCTTTCTGAAACTAGTTAAAGGGCCCCCTGGGAACTTTTTATAAGCCAGATTTGGTGAAAGAAGTGGGTTGAAATGAATTCACAAGGGATGCTGGACTTACTCTATGTCACGAAGAGCGCTGGAGAGGCAGAAACAGATGGGGTGGGCAAAGGTACAGGCTGACAGTCACACCTGGGAAGGGCCAGGGAGCATGGTGTTGGCCTGCACGTATGCTTCTCAGGGCTGGTGCTTGCTGATAAAAAGGCAGCATTTTTACCTCAGGGTAGCTAAAATGCACGTCAGCAACCCTGAGGTAAAAAAATAGCGAGGATGAGGTACTACAAGTTTTACCGTGAAGCAACTTGCCAAGATGAGTGTTGTACCCCTGCCTGGGGTTGACCTGAGGGAATTTACCTCATGGTAAAACTAATGTTTTAAAATGTTTTAAAAGTTTTTTTTTAAAACTAGTGTTGCCTAAGCTTTCATATTCAGACAGTTGACATGGACCTTTGTTACCCTGAGGAAAAACCACTGAGGTTTTTCTGACAGTGAAAATATGATGATTCACATCTAGGTGCCCTGTTCAAGAAACTGAAACCATTTTGCACTGGCTCTGGGTGTCATTAGTATTTTTTCTTCACTTACTTTCACTTAAAAGCAAATAATTTGACTAATACACAGATGCATATGTGCACCAGACAACCTTCTGCAAGTTCTGCAAAGAATTTTTCATACACTGCAAATTTATTTTACAAAGATCTGCAGATACTAATTGAGTAGTTTTGATTTCTGCATACAACCTAAATGTTTCACCATGTCATTGTCTTGCAGACTGTTAAGAGGAATTAATACAACACAAATTAAAATTTTTACCATCATCACTCTGGAGGAATAGCCCATCTTCTTATTCTAATTTAAAATAAACCTTATTGTTCAGCATTAAAAAAAAGAATTAAAAGTCAATATGCAGGTGAAAACCCTTTCATGCATACACAATCCCTTATTATTCTGCTCATGTGCCAGTATTGCAACATACTCAAAAAACACAGATTAAAACTTTCGCAAGCATTAATTACTGCAAAGAAAGCTAAATTTTTGCATGAAGTCCATATTACTGAAAAATTATCAGAAGCTTCCACACTAAACTAATTGGAAATAATTTTCGTATTCCCTGCATCACCCAATACATATGCTGGGCAATGACTGTAGGTGCTTCAGGGTAGTGACTGGCCCTTCCTTATTTAAGAAATGGCCAGTATCGTACAGATTTTTGTTCCTAGTTCACTGTGAACAATGATCAGTGACAATTAATAGCAATCTTAATGATTTGTAAATGCTCTTTCACAAAGGATTTGAGAGAGAGGTCTTTCAACAGAAATTCTTTTAATTAAAGCCATCTTAGCCTTTCTGTAGAAATACAGCACAGGAATGGGATTTCTTTTAATGTGCCTCATTCAACCAGGCAAGACAGACTGGTCAAGTTTTCTCTGACCCTCTTCCACACTCTCCTGCCCCAGTAAAATGACCTTTCCCATTCTGTGGTACCGTGAGCAGCTGGCTGATGGATATAACTGGTGGCTATCCCCAGCACAAAACTCTAAAAGGTTGTGTATCTGTACACAGCAGTCAGAAACACATGGCATGTCTGCTAGAAGTGTTTTGTACTCAATGGTAGATAAGCTTTCAGCTGGTGCCCCTGGCATTTCCCACCAGGATTACATAATACATCCGCAGGCACCTCCTGGCCAAGACCCAACACCTCACGTCTGCTCTGCATCGAGTCAGCCACTGTTTCAGATGCCTCTCCCCTTTGCATGGCCACATTAGGACCTCAAGAATGTGGGAGATCTGTGCAGCAACATAAGTCTCCAGGAAGCTGAGTCAAATACCAGGTAGGAAGTAAGCAGGCGTACACCAATGCCTAGTTTTGGGCTTAGATTCTCCTCTCTACCATCACAAAAGACTAAAGCTTTGCAGGCTTCCAGCTACATGCATACTGAATGTCTGGGTAGAAATAGTTTTGCAGTTACAGCTAATGCAGCCATGAAGAACATGCAGGCAGAAAAACCACCTTCTTATCCATCTCTCAGAGCACTTCAAAGGTCAGGGGCATTATCTCACTTGATTCATTTGTTTTCATTACAAGATGAGGTTATGGATTACGTAGTTGCTCTGAGTTGGGACATGCAAAGACAGTATTAACAACCAATGCAATACACAATGCAGTAAAACATGGTCTGGGTTTTCTTCTACTTCAGAGGTTTTGGTCACATTTCCAAACCTTACTGTACTGACAGGAGGGCTAAAAAATTAGTATTCTAATGAAAGCCAAGATTCTCAATGCCATTACCTTCATCCAGGAGCTAGAAAAACATCATGTTGCAAGAATCACAATAAAAATCACAAGGCAAAGCAACTGACAGTCTAAAGGAAGACCAAATCTGCCATGCCACATCAGGCCAACCACTCATGTCCAGCATCCCACTCCTAGCAGAGGTATTTAATCATTACTTCAGATTTAGAGAAAGACAATAACCCCATAATGCACCTGGCCAATTATCAAATGTTGTATATGGATAAGGGTAGATCCTTCCTGATCCTTACAGAGACTAGCCAATGTCCTGAAATATGAGATTTAACTAAGCCTGTCTTATTACTTCAAATGTTACAACTGTTCATAACATTTTCTAGCCCCTTTTCAATCCAGTGTGGCATTCACATTTACAGCCTCCTGTGGCATGGAAGCCCACCAGCTCAAGCTCACACTGTGAGACACCTTCTGTGGATGAATGAAATTTACTGCCTCTTTTCTGTCATTTTCTTAATACAAATGTATGGCTTTTCTGGAAATGTATGGCTCTTCTGATGACGTCACCTACCTCAGAGTCACTTCCAAGTCCACACGGCTGTTGGCCATGAGCAGAGAGTGTGAGAGAAGGAAAGGAGGCCAATTTAGATGATGCATCAGGACTAGCAACACAGCCCCTTCTTAAGCTTGCCTAGGACACTCTGAGTTTGCTTGCATGGGAAAAATTAGGCTTATATCTATAATGGAACAATTAATAATAAAAAACAATAATTACTTATATTAATACTTATATTAATGTCCCCTCTGGAATATCCTCTGCTTTCTGCCTCTTCAATCCCACAAAAATTTACTATTAACATGTTAAAAGCAGCAGATAAGAGAGAAATGCAAAACCTTAGGTCCAACCATAAAGAGAAAAGGAAGGAAGGAAGAGGGAAGGCTACAAGTTAATAATTGTTCAGAATCTGAAGTCTGCAGTAAAGAAGGAAATAGTTTTGTTCTGTTAAACAAACACCTTACTAATGACAGGGTCTCCTGCCCATTTCTCACAATCCTCTAGGTAAATTAAAATAAAAGGATTTGTGGTTCAGCTGGTGCCTTACATAAAGTCAATTCTGAAGAAAATTACTTGGGGGTGGGGAAAAGGGAACTGAAGGAGAAGTCAATTTGGAGAAGAAAATGTTGTAGTTTTGGAAATTCTCCTCCCTGATATTACACAGTACCTCATTCTGGAAACTCCAGAGCAATGTTTCAGCAGTCCTGGAACCGAGTGAGACCCTTGGCAATGCCATCTGACAATGTGTCCCAACCACGGCTGCAACACTGCAGAGCCAGTGAGGCCAGAAGCCCTGCAGCCCATCGGCTGACTGCATGGACCACATTTAAATTGTAAACCATTTTTTACAGGAAAACTGAAATTTCTCATGGCAATTTTTTATTTTGAAGGAATTTGATTTCTTCCTGTAAATCTGTATGACAGAGAAGCAGCATATCAACAAACCAGAGTGAGTTCAGCAGAAGGCCATCAGGGCTGGAGCACTTTCCCAATGAAAAGAGGCTGAGGGAGGTGGGCTTGTTCAGCCTGGAGAAGAGATGGCTTTGGGAGTACCAACAGCAGGTACCAACAACAAAGAGATTGTGCAACCTCCATTCCTGGGGGTTTTCAATACCTGTCTAGACAAAGCCCTGAGCAACCTGGTCTGATCTTTTATCTGACCCCAGTTTGAATAGAACATTTTACAAGAGACCTTCTAAGGTTCCTTCTAACCTGAATGATCCTATGATCTTAAAACTTCCAACCTGCTCCACCAAACACAGATTTAAGAACAGAACCATTTGGAGAAGATTAAGTCATTCAGGTGCAAACCACACCCTTCCTTTTCCTCTAAATTGTGTTAGAAATCATTCAGCTTCTCATCCTCATCGGTGCCTCTCGGTCTGCAATTTATGTGACTAGAGAGCTCATCAAGAATTTTCTGTTATCTGACACTTGTTTGTAAACATTTCTACAGCATCCACAAATGCTGCGCAAACAAACAATGAATCAAGGTTCCTGGAATATCCACAGAACAACCTGCAGCCACCGACTCCCTGTAAGGCTTGGAGAGGCTCCATCCCCTCCTTTTAGCTGTCTTGTCGTATGAATGATATTGCCTGTGATACTGAGGATTCTGTTTGCCCTCCTGTAACACAGCATGATATCGGTAGGCTTTACCTTACTATCGTTAGCTATCTAAAAGTCTGAGGAGCAAGTGGAGCACATGGAACAATCCTTTTCAGGTACTTAAAGCTTCCATTCCTGCTAGCATCACGCTTATAAAATTTGTGGATATCAAACAAATGCATAGTATCTAATGAAACGTAGACTTTGACAAGCTCTCAGCAGTCTTGAGATCAGCCTCTGAAATCTGAGGACATTCAGCATACAACAATAAATACATTGGTCCATATGGTCCTGAGGTCATTAAAGTCCAACACAAAGTATACGAAGTCACTGCAAAGATTCTCATGAAACTTTACAGGCTTTGGAGCATGCAAACAGAGCAGGAACAGCAGATTGCTATGACTTTAGAGAACTTTGTGATTTTCCCTGTTTGGCAAAGCAAACTGTCAAGAATAGTAACCCAGGGAACAACAAACGTACAGCCTTCAGACTTTTCACTGTCTTATACACCCTCGGTAGAGCACATCTCACTCCTCAGTATACTGATCTCTGCAACACCTCTGCAAGGCAAACACAATACCCTTGTTTTACAGATGCTGAAGTGAGGCACCAGAAAACTAAGGGATATATCAAAAACCATACAATGAACAGCGAATTGAATCCAGGTCTCCCAAATCCCACGCCAGTGTCTAGACCTGGTAAACATTGTTAACATACATATTCTTACAAAAATTAAGGTGTTTTCATCCTTAGAAAAGGTCTGCAAAGGTTTTAAAAAACTTAATTTTCTCTCAACTTACCAAGAGTTCAATTTGTCAAAATTTAGACAAACATTTGACTGAAATGTAACCAAATAAGTGTTCAAACTAGATCACTTTTGAACACTGTGAAATAGAATTTCCTTGGAAATTTTTAATTACATGTGCTTTTTCTGCCTTTTTATTCCCATTTTTGTACAGCAAGAATAAACCTTTGCTGGTTGAATAAATGCAGAGACTGGGGTGGTGGTGTCTAGAAACTGCAAGATTAGACAAGTAAATCTACCACAACACCTGCTGCTCTTCTAGATGCCCCACATGCAGCATTTTTAGCAAGAATTACTGAGTCAAGAGATATCTAATTAACACTTAGTCCTTGTGCTTTCTGAGTCTGACCCAGGTGCAGCAGTGAATATGCTAGTTGAAGTTTCAGTTTTCTAGCTTTCTGTTTTTAATGAAAAAATATTTTCCTGTCAAACAACAGTTTTAATGGAAATTTTTTTGAGCAGTCCCATTGCCAAGTGCTCTCAAGCCCCATTAATTCACTGAGTAAGGGCATTTAGTATCTCTAAGTGCTCAATGCTTTTGTACTTGACCCTCTGGGATCAACATAACATGATACTTAGAGCCAGAAAAGTAGTTCCAAGTAGCACAAAACCTAAAAGCGTTGATTCACATTCGCTGGCAGATTTAACTGGGATGGATGAAGCATTTACCGTTGCCAGCTGTCGCCTCTGTCCCTCTGTTGGAAGGTACCATCCCAGGGACAGTTTAGCAGAACAAGTATCCCCTCTTGAGTCAGCAGGGTTTACAGCCTGAAATCAGCAGGAGCTCGCATGAGTACAGCAGGCAATAAACTCCCCTGGCCAGGGTGTAGGCTCACATTCACATTCAGCCAGCCCTGTGGCAAGGCAGCATCCCCAGCAGAGGGTAGGGAAGATAGCTGGGAGCCGTTTCTACTTCAGCTATCTCTGATTGAACTCTGTCACCAAGCATGAGTCAACACCCAGAGCCGGTTAGCTGGCTGCTAGCATACAGCACTGCTGGTTTATAAAAAGGAATGACCCTATAAAAATAGTTAGGGCTCAGACTTTCAGTGTGCACATCTGTTCTCGGAGACAGACTCTAAGGTCACTTTGAATCATGGAATGAAATATATGGCCAGTGAAATCCAAGAAAAATGACTGCCTTTCCCCTTGTGTCTGAACTTTTATCTGCTCATCTGAACATTTTGCAAAAACCAACAGAAAACCTATTACAAAGATTGCTGGTGCATGAAATGATTGAGAAATATTTGCAGTTTGAAAGCAGTTTCACTTCCTGCCTGATACCACAAAGAAGCTTTTTAATAAAGTTAACATCACTGTTATTTGTTTTATATCTATGTCCTTATTTTGTCTATTTTAGATTTCTTGAATACTTATGTTAAACCAAAAAAAAACCCCTGCTTCTAAAGCCAGAAGTTCATGGTTTTTCATTGTAAGCCACACTGCTGATAATGTAATAACATTTCTAATAATACTATTTTGTACTTACACTGTAAAGCAGCTTTCATACAAGTATTTCAATGCATGCTACCAATTTTAGTTAAGCTACCTAAATATATGCATACCGTTTTACAGCTGGGCAGACTGAAAGATTTTGTGACCCTCTTTCCGCAAGCATAGAGGCTGAAAATCTAGGTTGTGGAGTCCGAAGTTAAAATACCCCAGGAACCATTAAACTATACTGCCTGTGCAACACCTATTCACAGTAGTTAAGCTCCAGAGCTAGTAGAATACTAATTAAATTAATTTTGCGAATGCTTCTGTGCTGCTATTTGTGAGGTTGTGTTCCAATATGCAGACAAGCTGTTAGATAGTCATAAAATATATTTGTGAGTCCTGAAAGTAAAGAATTTCAGCATGAATAACTAGCTAAAGACTGTCCTATGAAATAAAAATCATAACAAAAAGCTATCGTATGTTCCCTACTATTATTTTTGGTTACTTAAAATGTTTCAGCTACCCACTCAAAAAGCCACGTGACCAGTATCATAATCTTGCAGGCTATGTCTTTCTAGAAACTACTTGCACTGTGACCAGAATAAAAAGGCTAAATTTGCTCATTACAGTTTTAGCCAATACAGTTAAACGCAAAACCAAATACCGTTCTGACCCACAAAGGAATTGCCACAAGGAGTGCTGACCAATAGTTCTTGCTTTTAGTTCAAAAGGAGGATCACCGATTTCTATGATAGCCTCTTCCACAGTTGTGTCATTGGCAGTGGTAGCGTGGCAATTACCTGATTAAAATCTCATGGTCAATCTTTGCCAACACAGTGATACTTCAGCCCATGTTCTACACCACATAGAAGGTCACGTTTCTTGCATCTTTTTCTGAAGCCATCTGGGGGCACCTGCTGGCTGTTGGACTTGCTGGACCCAGAGTCAATTCTTGCAGGACACTGGCCATTCCTACATAACTAAGCAATGCGACACATATATGTTAAAGTCTTTTTTTTCCTCGCTTTTTCCTGAAAGGGAAAGTTAGACATGCATATTTAAACTCAGGGCTTTTATTACTATAGGGCTAAATGAGTTGCAAGCCCCACACCAAAACACAGTTCTGGTTAGTGACAAATGCGGGAAAAATGCAGTAAGATGGGACGTGAAGGGCAGGAAGCAAAGATGGTATCTGCGCCATTCATGTGTGCCTCTTTCTTTCATGCAAGAATTTCATTACCCAGGGATAATCCCAGAATGAGATGAAGGGTGTGAAACAATAATAATGAGTATATTCCTCCCGCGTTGGTTGACCTGTGTAATTTAGATCCTTCCAGTGTAGCATACTGGAAGGTTTATGTACCAGGACCTGAAACAGCTGGAAATAGCAGAAATTCTAGAAAAAAAGCTTTTCTGATGTACAGAGACTTCCTTCCCCCTCAGGGAGTCCTCACAGCAGGCTGAGGTTTTCACTGCTCTGTCTTAGCTCTCACCTTGCCTACTGCCCCCTGCCCACCATGCAGCAGGGGAAGGCTGCACTGCCGTCAGGCACGCGGGATTTGCAGCATGTGTTTCCAGGTGGGAAGTGTCACCATGGGACCTGCAGAATCCCCAATGCTTTGAAATTCTGCTTTTATCCTTCTTTCTTTCTTTAAGTATACACTTTCTTTTTCATTCCCTGATCCTGGCCATGCACTCAACTACACACAGATAGTCAGATCACTGGAGGCAGGGCTGGGCTGGCAGTAACCCTCTGTGCATGCAGATGTGCATATGCACACATCTGGCAGGATGACCATGTTTCAAACTGGAAAGCAAGACACTGACAGTAGATGACCATCAAGTGGAATATATGAAAGGAAACTTGGAAATCGGAGGACAACCTTTCCTGTTTCAGTAGGGAAAACAGGGTCAATTTATAACAAGAGACAAGGTGTTATAATGACAGAATTATCCCAGCATGATACTTTTTTTCTGCCAATTCCCAGCATTTTCAGTGTCTTTGCCAGGACCTCTTCTATACCCATACCCCTCATCCTTGCATTGCAACCCACTAACCTTACTCTTACCCCAGTACCGTCATATCCACCACTTCAGTTTCTTATAACTCTAAAAACTCCATACAGACCTATCTATATATATGGAACATATAGAGCATACATACCTATGTTCCTTTTCACCCATATGAAGAACCTTTAGGCAACACTCTCTGCTGCTCTGAACCTCCTTTGCTCTCCAAATCCTCCTCTTTGCATTACACAAGGTTTAGGACCAAACCTTGTATGTTCTCCTAGAAATAGACATAGGCACAAACTGAAATGTTAAGAGCGCTGGGAATTGCATCTCTTCATACCTACTTTCCACTAGACCTGAGCATTTGTCATTCAGGGTATTAGCCTGGCTTCTCAGGTCTCTGGAGCTAAGAGCCCCAGAGAAGTCAGGCTGTACTTGTCCATGCTGTTTGCCTAACATATATAAAATATATTTGCACCCATCATATGAAGAATGGATGTTACTATGTTGATGGCCACTGTAATAAATAACAGATTACACAATAAAATGAAACAATCACCCATGCCATAGGAATAACAATTGGTAAACATGCTGGCTCCCTTTTTATGGAGCATTTCAGATTTTGTCTGGGTTCTACTGCACTGCAACCAACATTTGCTTTGTGTTAGGTTACTCTTTTATTCTCTTTTAAAAGCAATGGAGATTTGTTCTATAGTTACTGAATTTTTATTCTTATCTTATATACTACTGCACTATCCATATAAATGCAGCAAGATTAACCGTTCAAGTGTGACTAAAGCAATCTTGGAAATAACAGGAATAAAATGATATATTCTCCAACCCTCACTTCAGCACACAGACAAAACTTGCTAAAGAGTACAAGGCAGCCAACAGAGAAATCTCCAGCATTGTTCCCTTCTTGATCTTGATTTAAAAGGCAGAAAATCTGGAAAATGTGGGAGAAAAAAAAAAAAAAAGGCATAGACAAGTACAGTTATAAGGACAAAGAGATATTCTCATATAGTGCATTCTATCCCATTTCCAAAGCTGCTTCTAGTGTATACCAAACACCTCCTCATTGATTCAGCTAACAGAGGAAATCACAGTCTATTGATCCAGTTAGCATAGCTGCAAGTTGTATGTAAGTACGCAGCCACATATTAAACACATTTTGGAAACAAAAAGTAGTTTTTAGTACATCACCCCTCTCAACATGGCTGTAGCAATGCTGCCAATTGTACTGCAGTTTAATATAGATTTCCTATGGAAATTAATTCCACATGCTGATGGCTTACTAGTTAATGCCTCTGAGTTACTCATTTATCTGTTTTGCATTTATTGACTGTCAATTCCATAGAATACCCCCCACCTCCACATCTTATGAGACAGGGAATAGTAGCTCCTCATGTTTCCTCTACTTAGTAGTTTCCAATAACTGTCTTATGCTTCTCAAGGAAATTTTACAGTGTTTTCAATCTCTTTTTATACAGGCCTCTTTACTAGGACCATTACACTCTTACTTAGTCTATTTTATTTCATACAAAGTTTGTGAGGCAATCAAATACCTTTAGTATAATTGATAAGCTTCTAAATTATAGAGGATATTGTTAATATGTCCTTATCAATCTGTTTATTTGCAGATGAAAAGCAGTTGTTAGGTGAAGACACGTAAACATCATTGTTAAAATTATAAAGGACAAGCTGTATATTCGCTTTCTCCATGTGATCTCATGTATTTCTGTAGGACTGTCTGAGTGTGTTAAGGCTATAATTTGGGTTGAGATCTTGTTTTGCAAGGAAAGCATTGTTAACCAAAGCTGGATCCTCTTACTCTGCTTTTTATTATATTTTATTCTACTCCAGAAACACTTCACCTGGGAGATTTGTAGCTCAGAAACAGCCTGAAGTCATTGTCTCACATTAAGGAAGCATATCTAGGGAGACCAATTTCCCTTCTGCATTATCAGTGCTCTTCATGTAGGTGATAATTATAGGCCAGGGCCTGATTCTCAGCTTACCACCACAACAGTGAAACTCTATTAATGTCCACTGAGTTGCTCCCAATACAATAGAGATTTCCAAACCCTACAATCAGTTAAGATAAATATTACTATTTTGTGAATGATCTTGTGTGGATCTTCGTGACCGTATTGACCGTATTGAATTCTAATATCCTGGACATAAACATCAGCATGCTTTTTTCAAAAAATTGTGAAAGTGGTTTTGTTAAAAGCAAGTGGTTTTGCTAAAAGCAACATTTGGTAAAAAAACCTTTAGTGGATTAATTTCTGCACTTAACAGAAAGCAAGAAAACAATTGTTTCCTGTAATTGGACAGTTTGATTAGAGGCAGGTGGTGCAGAGCTGAGAAAACTGGAGCCACAAAGCCAATTTTAGCGTCAAGCACATTTCCTTTTGCTTTAGGATGCAGAAGCATAATATGCAAATTGCTTCCCAAAAAAAAAAAAAAAAAAAAAGAAGAATGTAAATTTAGTTCCTATTTATTATCCCTACTGGTATTCTATCCATAGTAGAAGCCTGCACTTGGAAAGAGGTGCATACTTGATGTTCATAATACACAATATACACAGAATCACAGATATAGAAAGAACATAGACTTAAGAGAAAAAAAAATAATCTTTAAGATTTCCTTGAAAAGGTAGGCAAGAGATGTCGTGAGGATCTGTTCTTGTAAACTCCAATTCAGACAACGCACCTTCACTAAACTATTATCATCTGTAGTTTTATTACTTACTATTTTTATTACCAGTGCACTGAGGACTCCCAGTGATGGACCACTGTGCTGGGCACCATACAAAGCAGCACCTTTGACTGCAATAAAATTAAATTTCATTCAGCTCTTGCTGAGATTTCAGTGGGTATCAATCTCAATTACTGCACAAGTAAATACAATAACCAGGTCTACTCAACCAGCCTCAGCACACATTAAGCCAGACACCACATCTAATCAAGGAGAAACTAAAGTCCTGCCATGGGATGAGAAAGAGGTTGACTATTTTATATACAGTTGATTTAAAGTATACAGAGTACCTAACATTGAACTGAGACAGAATTAATTTTCTTCTTCATAGCCCACTTCACATTGATCATTCATAAGAGTATGGTTTAAACCAACTGAAGGATGAAAACCCCAGGGACAAATTTGCTGCTGGCGTAGACCAACATGTGACTTTGGTCAGTATTTGGTGTAAGAAATAAGTCTGAACAAAGGGAATTTGCTCCTCAGAGGCTGACAACACTCCAAGAACTGCCAGTGCCACCGAACCTGTCTGGAAGCTGACTCCTCATGTACTGAGATGGGAGATGCTCGTCACTCCCATTCTGACATGGTACAGAGGACATGATCTCATCCCACCCGCTCTGACCGAGAGCCCGCTGCACATCTTGACAGCAAGCAAGAACAGAAAAGTGATCCAAGTGGCGCAGCGTTCACAGCACTTCTCAGCTGGGCCCTGCGCGTGGGAGGAGGAAGCCGTCTTGGTTAGCTGTCACCCAGCGCAACTGCGAGCGATTGCACACTCCCACTCCCACCACCTGCATCCTACTCAAGCGAGCTACACCTCTGATCTGGACTTAGATGCTGTGTGAACACAAACTCTCCTCCCCAGCGCTGCTGGGAAGGGGACGGGGAAGGCCCGTGCGAACAGCGGCACTAAACCACTAAGCATTGTGAGCAATGCAGAGGCAGGAAGGAGCTGAACTTCTCAAGTGCATGGCAAAACTTGCAAAGGGCTATTCCTGGGCTTGTGAACCAGATGTATCACACACGGCTTACAGCTGCGCCTAATGCCCCCACCTAACCCGGAGCATGGCAGTACCCTTGGGCAAAGCTTCAACCAGAAGCACTGCCTGGTGAGTTACCTTAATGAAATGCAGACAGATCAAGTTAGAAGTGTCAGCAGTGTCATCACAGGGACAGCTGATGCTCATGCAAAATATAGGAGGATGATTCGCAACAAAGGTAAGAGGCACCACTTACATATGTGATGGGGCAGAATGAACTTCCCCAGCTGGTGCTTGCCTGAGAGATGATTGACAAACATAGATATGTTGGTACTATTACAATAGTAATATTTGCACAAGGAAGATAAGTACTAAACAATATCTTTACAGTACTGGGCACAAACAGCTTCAATCAACATCAGCCACGCATGACCTCTTCTCCACGTATTCGTTCCTTCAAAGAGATATTTATTGTGGGCCACACCAGGCATACTTGCAGGGCAATTGACTTTTTGCATCAGTGCTTGCACCTTTTAGATGAGGGTGACATGCTATATATTACACCCTCAATATTTGTAAGTTAGGCTTAGTAATAACATAAGAGTAAGGGACAACAGACATTCCAAGTGGTTTCTTAATGTCAGAAAAAATGCTCTTTGTTAAAGAAAGTTACCAATTCTGATAGAAGTGAGACTATATGAAATCCAGGAGTGTCTATATGTCTCTGACACAGTTCAGTAGTCAGCTCCATCTCAAAATAGCCTCTGGCTTTTTCTTACTTTGGACATTAATTCTTCCAGAGCAGTCCAACCAGGATCCAGCAAGATGATTGTAAAGCCTGTCATAGGTTCAGTTGTGACCAGACAAAAGTATTTCATGGAAGAGGAACAGTCATTACCAACAACATGGGAAAGTAAGCACTTTTTGAGTATCTCCTAGGGCTCACACCTCCCTTGGCAAGACTCTGTGACATCCACGAAGAAGAGAGAGAAAGGATCAGTTCTGATCGTAACACTCTGGACGCTGGTCTGGAAAAGACTCCCTAAAACTAGGAACCTGCTCCTCAGCTTGATCACCCTGTGTTACATTCATAATATTCAGTTGTCCCATAAGGTCCCTAAGGTAAATTCTAATCACAAAGTCAATCAACTGAAATTCTTTGCATTTCCTCAGAGAACTCAAAACCAAACAGATTCTCTTTGGTAGACACAGTATGTCTCAAGCAATCGTGCTGGCTATGAATAATCAGATCACAGTATTTAAACTGTCTCACTATATTCCTCTTCAGCTTTCCCAGCATGCTCCCCATGGCTATTGTCTCTTTTCATACTACAGTATTTACCTAAATGATGCAAAAGCACAGGGACAGCGTGTACACTTGTGCAATTGCTAGATGGACAAAATTGGAATAAAGTCAATGCAGATTTTAAAGATGTTTAGGCATTTAGCTCCCACGGCATTAAGAAAAAGAAATCTCACAAAATCTGGTTGTTAGACTGGGTCTGGAACAGAACTGCATTCCTCTGTACAGCTGGAGTGTGATGGTCATGTCTGAAAAGGGTCTTTATCCCTAAAGCGGACAGAAAGCAGGCACAAATCAGCTGGAGATAAGGTCAACAGCTATGGCGAGGGAGGAGGAACTCCTGTCCTTAGTTTGCTAAATCTTCAGCCATTTCCAGTCCAACCAGACCTTGTCCAGGAGCAACAGATACTGTGAAATGTGGTCTCCTCCCTAAACTACAACCTTCCAGTTCAGGCACAAGACACATTTCTCAACCCATCCTGTTGCAACAGATATTCTTCAATACACACACTAATAATAACAAAAAAAATGCTCCTGAAACAAGGTCCTCCAGGACACACTTGTTCTCCCAGGAGAGGCTGAGAGAGCTAAGACCATGTGGCTGATATTACTAAAGGTGCTCAGATACTCCAGCGATGAGTGTGGTGCAGAAACACATAATACAGAAACCACCCAGCTGACAATACTCTGATGTACTTTGATTCTCTCTAGGTTGCCACTGACATTACACTCTTACCAGTCCTCCAGCACCTCCCAGTTTTCTCATTTTTTCCCATTTTCTCAGAATTCAGAGAAGCTGATTATCTAGACATGGGTTATATCGACCTTGAGAAATTGAGTTTTCAAGGCATTTCGATTTCATGATCACCTGTGAAGGTCTGATCCTGATCTTCTCGAGTAATTCTCTTTTCTCCCTTGGGAAATTTCTGCCATCTGTCCTCTTATTCCTTCCTGAAAATGGAGGCAAAACTATAGCTTTTAACAACATCCTCAGTAAATGCTTTCACTTTCTCTCACAGGTCCCATCATCCCTTTTAGTAGCCTGTTATTCCAAATGCACTGTAAGCAAATACATTTAATTCTCTTTAAAGGTGAGCAAAGGTTTCAGTTACTAGTTTCATTCTTGCCCACTGCATATACTTATTTCCAACATTCATGCACGTTTCCTTTCATTCTCCATCTGTCTTTTTTCATTTCCATTCATTCTTTCTGTTGTGGATTGTCATCTAAGCTGCTCATCCCACAAACTTGTGGTGTGACCCTCTGTGTGTCATTAAGCCTCAATAAGACTCAGTTTCTTACCTTTAAAAAGGAAGCTGTCTGTTTGAACCATTATATTAAAATTGTTTAATTAAATCATAATAATAATACTTTATAAATGCTAAGTACTATTTCTATTTCATGCCAATCATGCCACCCACATTAATAAACTCCTTTGTGTTTAGCTCTGGGCTGGTACATTTGCCATAATTGATTGTTGGGCTCTGGGTTCACAGTGAACAGATAAATCTCACATCATGGAGGTCTCCCTTGCTCCTGAACCCTTTCCCCTCCTGCATGACTTTCCTCCAAAAGAGCTTCATGAAACCACACAGAGAAAACCTGTTAAAGAGAAACTGATTTTTAAGCTGAACAACAGATAATGTAAATGGTGTGGTTCCCTATACCGCTAATTGTTCTTGTTCTTTAGAAGTTTCAGTAAAGAGTATCTGAATGCATGTGTTCGCCCAAAGCATTTTCAACACAATGCAATCACATTGAAATGAGGAAGGAGAACCTAGTACAGGTAACAGGGGGATGGATCCCATCTACTTATTTGTGGCTCAGAGAGATGCAGAAAGCACGTAAGACTCAAATGATGTTAACAAATTAAAAATTGATACAATGTGTTTTGCTTTGGTTTGTTTGGGGTTTTCTTTGAGGGTTTTTTTTTTTTTAACTTCAGTATGCTATTATTCAAATTAATTGACGGAGAGAGGCTACTCTTCTTTTAGTTCTGAATGGTCTCATTAACATTCAGCTCCACAAATTCTACTGTTTCTTTTAGCACAGTGAAAACGTCCTTTCTACTCAGAGCAATTCAACAAAGCCTCATTTGGTTACTGCCACTGGAACCTTTGTAGGCACAAGTCCAGGTGGCCTTTGTGCTTCATGCAATAATTTGCTAATACCTTTTACACGTTGAACCTTAGCTGCATTCCCCACATGCCCAAAACTCCTCTCAACATTATGTGCACGTTAGAATATTCAAGAAATGCAGGATCAGACCCAAGGATAACAGAGCATGTGTTGTACAATTTATTGGGATAGAAACATCTCAGTCGTCATTTGCCTTTGCTTATAGGAGGTTATATTACCTCTTCAGCTCTGGTTGCTCTAACAGAGAGAATTGCTTATCAGTTGCTTTGTATTATAATGTCAGATAGTGTCTGCTCTGGGCACCTTCAGTAAAACTCCTCTGTGGGAGGCAGCACACAAGGGAAAGTGTGTGAGGATTTTCATTATTCCTTTGAAATATGAAGGCTTGATCAATGGCTTGATCCTAGCTATTGAGAGGACTGGAGCAGAGCTGAGTGCCTATTTCATGTCCAGTATTTCTCTTCTCTGACCAGATAAAAAGTGAAAACACAGCCATGGTGCTCTGTCTCAGCAAACCTATCAGGCAAAATGACCCACAGCAGGAGCGCTCCAGGAAACATTCAAGTTCTGCAAACCACAACTTTTTCTCTAAGATGTACCTCATCTCTTTTTTTAGCAATTTTTTTTAGTGATTCCTGACTAGGCTGTTACAAACCTTGATATGTGTTCATAGTTTCCATATATGCCTCCACAAGGATGCTACTTTTGTGTCCTGGCCCCTTAGACATTTCCCACTACCCAGCATTCACAATTTTTTTCTTGGATTTTGTTTTCTAAAACTTTTTTTCTCCCTCCAGCAGCAAAGTTATCTATTCTTCAGGTCACATGGTGTCCCAAGTGCTCACCACTAGTTTCTCCCTCTCTATCTGTCTAAACCTCCTGCAGAGATCTCTGCCTGTCTCTTCCCACTAACCAGTACTAAACAGCAGGTAAGGAGTCTGGAAGATGTTGACTTCTCAGCAACTACTTTGTTTGTTCTCAAAGACTAAGTGGCTACTATTTTTAATTCATCACCCAAAGATGATCATATACATTTATCAGCAAGAAGAGTATTGCTACTCATATATAAGTTTTAATGTTACACGAACTGTTACATCTATCCAAGATGGATATCATTTCCCTGTTGCCTTCTGCAAGCCTCTTTCTTTGACTTCAGGCCTTATTTTTTCCTTCTTCCCTACATGAGGATATTTCCCCCTGTGCTCTGTTTCACAACAATGCAGCACTTTCCAAGAGTTTAAGGATTGATTTGGCATCATCAGGCTCTTCCACCCTATCTTCCCACTAGTTTCTCACCCCTAGAGCTCAGTCCTCAGCCAACAACCTGCTGAGACTTTCACCCTGCAGGCTGCTCCATCTCCAGCCCACTTAGCTGGCTTCTGCTCTTCGTATCTGTACCTGAGAACTGCTGAGTAGCACAACTTGCTCAAACCTCTCACCTGTGCATTCATGCAGCTTTGGAGGCCTGGTCCCGAGGCACATCCTCCTGCGATGCAATATCCACCCCCTTTAAACTCACACCTTGCAGACCTGCCTCTTGGAAAAAAAAGGGAAAGGGCTTGTCTCACCCACAGACCTTACAGGCTCAGCTGATCCTCTGGTAGAAGAAAATATTTAGAATATATATTGCTGCCATAAATTGTAGATAGTTAAAAGAAAAGGAACCCTGTGGAGATATCTGAAATCTAAACTCAGACAGGCAGCAATCTAAAATAAACTACAGCTGGTGTTTCAGCTTTGATTCTGCTGCTACCAAAGGCAAATGGCACAATTCCCATTGATTCCAATTAAATCATAGACTAGATCTTCTTCTTACTCATCTTTCTTTTTTAGATGTCTCTATTTGCTTTTCAGTAGTAAGTTTTCCTGCAATACAGTGTGGCTCTCATGACCATGAACATTTTTCAGACAAATCCATAGAAGTGCGAATCTTGGTATTATTTTTTTATAAAGAAAATAGGTAAGATTTTTAACTCCCCTAATCAGTGGCATGGAAGAAAAAGCAGCATGGTATTGTACTCTACAAGAAAAAATCCACTCTCTTATGACACTAAATGGTGAAATAGCATAAATGCTAAAACACAACTGTGTTACCCGTTTTGCAGTGAGATGGGTGTTAAACCCTTATGCATCTAGCTTGACCTTGACATGCCTTATCTCAAAGCAGAACCTACACACACACATTTTTAGTCTGCGCTTTGCACACATGCGTACGAAGGAAGCCGTGCTGATGTGTGACATCCCTACATTGGTGCTGCCATTCTTGTGGGAGTTACATCACCACAAGCTATGCAGCTCTTTGCTTCATGCTCTGTTCTTACAAGGACAGCAAGAGGGTCTCCCGGTTTACCTTTCAGCAGTGACACAGAGCATGATACTGAATCTATGCTGTGGGCAGTTCAGTTGCAGCTGTTTTGAGACATCTGGGGGTAAAGTTACAGGGTTGTTGGCTCCCATGCTTTGCTGGGCTCACAGTCCTCTTTCCTGGAGGTTATTACCTGCTGTCCTTGCAACTCTGGCCTTCCTGGTCGCAGAGAAAAGCCTGAAAACATGGAATCTTACAATATTTTGAAGCGTGACTCATGACTTTCTACCATGAAGGGCACATACTATTGCCTCCTTTCAACTTCCCTTTGTCTCTTTGCATGCAGCCGCACCTGCAGATGTTCAGGGAGGAGTGCTTGCACTCATGCACCCTAAAAGCAGCTTCTGTGTATGCAAAAGTCAGCACCCGCGTGCACAGGTGTCACTATTCCCAACGGGCGGGCGCAGGGGTTCTGCTTGACAGGGCTGCATGTGTATAAGCAGTTGGGCAAACTAGTCTCTAAATACCATATTTTAGCAAAGTAGTGTAGCTTCTTCCATGTGTTCCTTCCACAGTACATTTTTGAAAGTAGTTTTGTAGAGTTAGATATACAAATGTCCATCTCAGACTTTTTTTTTCTTCCACTGTACTATCTGATGCTACTATGCAAAGCTTATAGTGTTATGCCACTGATGGATCCTGGGATGAATTTGCTCTCCTTTGCTCATCAGAGTTCTTAAAATAGTCAATGCAAGTTGTGAATTTTTAGGACAAGATTAGATCCATTTCCTGCATGTGTACACAAGCAGGGCACAGGGTACAAAGAGCCTCCCAGAAACAAATTATTGTCTATCAGGCACAGAAAAAGATATAAATATTGAAATATCATTGTCTATCACCCCTTCAAGATCCTCACTTCTCCCCTTGATTCATTTCTGTATCTTTTTTTTTTTTGTATTATTGTATTTCTCACATCCCACCCTCCATGATCAGGCCAGCCGCTATCTTCCTACACTTCTCTTTTGTATCTTCTGCCAACCTTTCCAATACACAGCTTTCCCCAGAAGAAGAGGACGGGAGGGAGGATGGCCCCTGTTTGACTCTGTGAGTGCGACTCTGATAGCAAAGGGAAACAAGGACCATAACACAAGCCAGCCTTCTCTCTGTATCCTGCCTGAGTGGCTGTGCCTCAGAGAGTGGCCATCTTGGGGCAGGAAATGCCTCAGTGTTTCTGTTCCACACAGCACCATCGGCACCAGATCTCAAAAAAAAAAAAAAAAAAAAAAAAAAAAAAAAAAAAAAAATCATGATATAATTCTGAGATTGTTGCAGAGAGAAGGAGGATAGAGGATGCCAAGGTGAGCTGGCATAGGATTCCAACAGTGCAGGACAGGCAGCCCTCACTCAGCTCCTTGGGGAGCTGCTGCCGCAACCCCGGGTCGCAGAGCCCCTTCCCTCCATCAGTATATCCACCCTGCACACCTACCCCGGATGGCACCTCAGGAAATGACAACCATAATCGGTGCTCAGGCTATCTATCAGGCATAAACAATGCTGTTGATGAGGGTAATTTTCAGATGAGTTGAGATAAGTATGTTGTGTTTTGCTCTGACCTTCACAGTTATTTCACACAAAGCCCAGAGCTCAGTTCACTGTTTCTAATGTTTGCTGCTGAGAGTGCTCAGCACACAGAGGAAGAACCAGTCCAAGCAAATGGCCAGGACAGAAGGGCTTAGAAGCCCTTGTCCTGGGTACCCCTGGTCCCCCTCAGCTCTCTCGAGTGCTCTGGGGCTGGAGGGATGCATGGCCTTGCCCCATACCCGATATGGCTAATATGCTGGCAGGACAGAAAAGGACCAGGCGGCTCTGCCCTGCAGAATCCTCCCAAAAGAACGGCCCTCCTGACTTCAGGGCATGCTGGGGTCGTGTAGCAACACACAGCCAAAAACCTTCTTAATTTAAATTTGTCTTAAGACAGATTTTTAAAAGATGTACCAACAAAAAAGTCAGAGTGCTGTTGTTTTGCCTCAGAGATGGCAGAATGAGTTTGGTCCTTCACATCAAAATGCAGGAGCTCTGTCCCTCCAGCAGAGTCACATCCTGGGACTCTGCTGGCAGAAGAGACTTCTGCAAGCTGGCAACAAGTTTGTTAGACGGATCAATCAAAACACACTTGCTGTTTTCAGAGCAGTACAGAGGGAGCACAGATCCTCATTTCTCTTTATACTCCCTGGATCATTTCATCAAGAAATGACACTAGACAATGACACTGACACCACAGCAGCCCCAGGGGAACCTGCCCAGAATGGCCTCAGCCACCTTCAGCATAAAGCTGCTCAAAGAAATCATCACTCCAGATACCTTTAATAACAACGCCTATGACTCAGATAGCACTTCTCATCAGTAAACGTCAAAGATAGCTAAGCATCATTACCCCATACAGATGGGGAAAACCAGACCCGCTGGGCTAAGTGATTTGCCTGCAGCCCCGTAGCACCTGGCAGACCTCAGAGCAGAAACTAGGGCCAGGGCCATGTTGTGCTAATTCACAGCAGAGAGCCAGTGCATCCCACCTGCCTCAGAGGGGTTAGAGCCTGCTTGCTCCCCTGCATGCATGAGCTGAGTGTTGCCCTACAAATTCTTTTGCCTGGAGACAGGGTAAAATATAAATTCAATTGGTTATTTTTGCCATTAAATGTGTTCCACCAGTCTAGTTCCACCACATAGTATACAGGAATACAAAGCAAAACAACATGTTAAAAATTAAAGTGTAAGTGGTTGAATTCAGTAAAGCCAATCATTGCATTCAATAAAGTAACATATTTGTGATTATGGAGTTTTGTTAGATGCATTTTTAAGATAACATCTTATTTGTACAGTGTAGTTAAAATGAATGGTTAGGCTAATCAGTCCAAGGGTTTAAATAGTCATAAGTACATGAGCATAATCACTCATGAAGCACATGTAGTTTATAAATGAATTAACAGCTACAAATTAAAAAAGAAATGCCTGCTTTTTAAGCATCTGCCCAATTTAAAGGGAAAAAAAAAAAGGAAAGCTGGGTATTCTGATTTTCAAATGCTCTCAACCTGTGCACTGTGGAAAAGCCTGCTTGTGCCCTCTGCTCCTCAACCTGCCTGGCCCACCACGTGGCTCCAGGGACAGCTCACAGGAGGTAGGACTCCATGCATGAATGAAGCTTTGCAGACCCCAGTCCTGATCTCTAATCAGTTCTACCTCACTCAACTTCAAGATTTTTCATGTTGTGTTGTATTGGGGTTAAACTGTTCCAGGTTTTTAAAGTGTTTGTACCTTCCCCGAATTTAGAAAAGGTGTATTTTTATTAATAAGATGATTTTACAGACCTGCTGAATCTTCTGGAGAGAGTAGGATGCATGGTTCCCACTCTGTGCTCCTTCATCCCTGCAGCTCTTTCACATGCATTAAGCAAATGAGGATGACTCCTTCACTGCTCCCTGAGGTCAGACACACCTCAGCTGACCTGACTGCCCATTCCTCTTGGAGCTGAGGAAGACAAGTGCCTATACAGCTGCTCGGCAGTCAAGGAAGGAGCCACCTTAAGCCTATATTGAAGAAATCCCTGCTGGAAAGACCGTCTGCAGACCTGTATCACAGCCTCCATTGAGCAGGCAAAGGTGCACAGATGATGGGGGTTCAGATGTTTCATTTCCTAGAAGAGAAAATTAAGGGGTATGATTCTTGCAAAAAGTGGCATGGTAAAGGTGAATAAGAAATGCTCACTGAGAATGAGGGACACAAAACAGAAATCAGGAGAGCTACTTCTCAACAGAACTGGTAGTTAAATGGAGGAGCTCCTTGCCAAAGGATATTGTGAATAGTACATGGTCTCAAGATGCAGTCACACAAATTCACAAGACAGAAATCCACTGAGGTACTAGACACAGACTTCTGTGGCTTAGGAAGGAAGGAAATGTATGAGGAAATATTCCTGCATTTGCCCTGTATACTCTTCCCTAGGCATCTGGTTGACTATTATCAAAAGACAGAGCCGGACCAGCCGTTTTAAGCTCTTGTGTTTTTTACTGCAAACCGGCACAAGTGGGAGTTAAGAATTGCATTTTCCAAAAGGGAAAGCAAGGGGGAATGTTTTACCCTGAGGAGGCAGGATGTTCCCTTAGTGGTTTGCTGCGCAAAATCGCGTGAACAAACTTGTTAACTTTCCCTTCCTCAACATCCACCCCACCCACAAAATGCACGGGCAGTGGGTGTGT
Source organism: Scopus umbretta (assembly GCA_013400535.1). NCBI lineage: Eukaryota > Metazoa > Chordata > Aves > Pelecaniformes > Scopidae > Scopus > Scopus umbretta. Next base: position 4,057 of record VZTL01035543.1, on the reverse strand, counting down.
TGGGGCTGTAGTAAACACCTCTCCTCCCCTCCCTGCCCACCCCAGCTGGAACACAGCCCTGAGGGAGCAGACCAACAGGTTCATTAGTCCTGCTAATGCTAATTGCTGTGGGCAATTGTCAACCACTGTGTGTAGAGCAAAAATTTAAACGCGTTACTCTCTTGGCTATACTACTACTTCTTTTTTTTTTTTTTTTTCTATGAAAAAAGATGCTACTGGAGCATATTTAGCACTTCACATGCACTAAGTCATGAAAGGTGAATTTGCCTTGTATTTTGGATGGATACATTTGTTTTCTTTATCTTCCTGACTGACTGGTAACCACTGTGAGGCAGTAATCGGGAGCCTTGCACTAGAAGTCCAACCTTCTGGCTCAACTCCCTAGTAAATTTACTGTTATTTTCATCTTAGACTAAGGGCAGCCCAGTCACCACTTACACTGAGAGGTATTAAAAATACTTCCCCCAGTTCTCAGAAAGAGAATAATCTAAAGTCTCAAACTAACTGAACTGAAAAAGAAAAAAAAAAAAGAAAAAAAAAAAGAGGAAGCCTTAACATGAAGAGCTATTATTATGTCTTCTCACATTTTGCTGTAGCTAAAAGCATGAGTTGTATATATAACTAATGCACCACCCACCCAAGCAAAAAATACTTTCTTGAAAAAGTAAAGGCATGCCTGTCAGAATTCATCCTCTTCCATTCAGTCTCCATTGTATATTTTTGTTCCTGTGATAAATTAGCCCACTACTTCTCAGGTGATTCTAGCATTTCAAATTTTAACACAAGGACGTACTCAAGTAAAATCATCAGTGCTTTCTTAAATTCACTAGCAGGCTGAAATCACAGGGCAGCTAGTACTCAGCAAAGCAAAACCGAAATGTGAAGGTAATGGGGTGAAAGTTTGAGGCCTGCCCTCCACTTGCACTCACTCACACACATAACCATTTCCATTCTGGCAGCTATAAACACTGTTTACCATCAAACACCTGCAACAGATTTCCAATACTCTCATGCTTGCAGTCTAGGTTAGAATGTAATCTGTTTTGTATGCTAGTACATAGCAGAAACCTGAGATTGCCCTGGAGGGTCACAGTTTGTAGGTGAGGCTCCCTGGTCACATCTTTCTTCTTAGTATTCTCATTCCTGTCTTTCTCCTTCAAGATTCTAAATGTTCATCTCAGTGTCAGCACTGACTTAAATTCTTTTTTCATTAAGCATGGCTAACCTCTGCTTCAGTCTAAGCTGTAGTCATTTGCTGGTACACACAGGCAGACTTTCCAGCCACTGAAAAAGAACACAGAAAGATATGCAGAGACACCTCTCAGTCAGTAAAATAGTGTTTTTGCACCAGTATTTTGCAATTTTAGCTCTAGAACCATGCTTACAAATATAAAGAGCAAAACAAGATTTTACTTTACCCTTTAATGGAAAGATGGCACAGTCTGCGAACAACTATACTTTTGGAAAGCAGTGGTGACAAATTCTTGGAACTTCTTTGAATAATAAAACAAGGTTGAGAATTTCTAGACCAGACTCCAGACATTCAAAATATTTAGCAACTTCACAGGTGGTTTTACAAGTATATTTCAGAAGATCTTGGACCTCTGCTGTGTACCATTACTAACATCAGGATAGAGAACAGGTCTTCTCACTAGTTCTGCTGCTTTCAGCATTTCAAAACAAACTCAGGTTCAACATAGTTGACACAGCTCCTAACTTTCATGCAAAAGGAAACTATTAGCCTGTAAGATAATGTCCAGGGAAAACCATAAAGTCATGCACTATTCCTGGACCAGGTCACCTCCCCAGTCATCATATGCTTCTTCATCGTGCCCTTATGATGCACCCTAATTCCTCCTTAACAACCCACCACAGAAACCTGGGTAGAGTGGGCTGAGAAGCAATTCCATCATTTCTAGGGCAACTGTTCCTCCAGTACATCAGATATATAGACCAAAGTTACCTGGGCTCCAAAGGAGAGTTTTAATAAGTATCTGGACTGAGTTAGAAAAGGTGTTAAATTTGGGAGCTAGATGATCCAGCAAGCACCATTATGTACATATTTTGCAGCTTGTAGCTGAGGTTAGCATTAATATGCTGACATACATTAACTGCTGGCATGCAAGGACAGAATAAAACATTCCAGAAGATCTCTTCTAAGATGAAGGATTTGAATCTGCTCTCTAGCACTGCAAGGTATAATTGCATTCAGGTATTTATGAAGATCATGAAGTTCAAGGCCATTCCAAGCCTTTGCTGGGTCACAGAAGTGATGGATGTGATCATACAGTAGAAGAAAACTCTGGTCCAAGACTTGTGTACCAGTTTAGTCTGAAACAACAGACATAGCTCTGCTCAACATGGGAGGAGTCCCTGGGATTAGTCCCTATGTATATTTTTGCCATACAGAGCCTATGTTTCCTACGTTTGGGGTGCACAGGAAGGCCTATGTGCTACTGAGCCCTTCAGAAAAGTGGGTTTTAGTTTCCCTATGCTGATTTTTCTACCTTTGTTATGATATAAGTTTAACGCTTTTAAATTGTGCAAATTTGTCTAGAGACTGCAATGGGTGTGTGTTTGAGAAATCCAAAAATAAAATAATGTAATGCAGCCAAATACTTAATTACCAACATGTGCATCTGTTGTCAAACCATACGCTAAGTGAGTGGCACTGCTCATTAGTTCTGCTTTCAGGAGCTACCAGGCGTTCATGTCATCACTACCAAGAGTCTTCTGAGTCTGAATCATCTCCGGAAGGGACAGATTCTGTCACTCATGCAGTCACTGTTAACAAGAATGCTGATGGCGTAGCAGGTGTTTCCTCCACTTCTCTAAACCTGGAAAGGTTCTGGCACAGCTTCCCTCCAATTTTTCCTCTTCAGAAAGGAAAAACAATCTTTCTCTCCTGGCTCACATGAACAGGCAGACATGTTCCAATAACTCAAGGTATTGGATACAATTGTTCCTGTTCTCTCTGTTGCCGACAGTACTGTGTGATTATCGTACCATGCTAGGTCCTTGGGAAAGACTGCTGGTTCATCCAGTCCAATCCCTTTTCATGCAATAAAACTCAAGGCCCAGTGAAACAGAAGGGGGGTCTGTAACCCACAACAGTAAAAAAGATCCGCTCATTGTTTACCTGACCCATTAATTCTGCAGCGTGTCTGAAATGCTCTTGCAAGTCACAGACTGATAAGCCCTTTCAAACTTTTAAGGACATATGATGTTCTGCAACAGACTTGGAGAACTTCCTGTGCTCTGTCCACACCAAGCAAATGCCAGCTGGGATCCAAAGAAAAGAGCAGAGCATCACTACCAAGAAAACAACACTCAAGCGCCAAAGAACAGTAAGGGGGAGAAAAGACCTGAGCAATCAGGTCACAGCCTGATGAAATGTTACAGTAAAAGCTCTACAAAACTGGCTGCTCCTTGCAGCCTGAAAACCCCATGGCTTTGGATAAGGACCAAAAGGCATTAATGAGCAGTAGAGACTGAATGTAGCTCCTGCTTAGCTCTTGCAGTATTGAGGGACTAGGGCTCACCCACTCCCTTCTGGGGACTGACAAGAGATGGGGCTGACCCCCATGGCTTGTGCAGTCAGTATAATCTCCTGTGGTTTAGGGTGGGCTGTAAAAGGGCTCTGCTTGCCTCACACCTCATTCTGGCTACTCTCTTGTGGCAGCTAGCTGTCCACCATGGTGTGCAAGAGTTGATCCAGCCCATGCTGGGGATGCAGCAGAGAACCAAGGAGCCATAGCTTGGCTTCATCCCAGACAGGGCTTTGCTAAATGCCTTTTAAATCCCAGCCCAGTTCCACTCAGCTCTCCCACACTGCCTTTGAGCCAGCAAGGCACAACTTAGGTCTCTTCCATCACTGCTGAAATGCCTTGTGGCCACACAGGGCTCTTTACGCAGGGAAAAACTCAGCAGTTGGCCAACACTGAATGTAGCCAAGCCCAGGCTCAGGTTGTGGCATTTGCATGGGCACGGCACTTCCAGGTTGCACCTGGATAGCTACTGCAGAGCTGGAGAGGTCAGTGGTTCTCCCTCCCTCCCT